>MUZC01000660.1:219969-241151 GCA_002072015.1 Radix auricularia | reverse complement strand
CCAGACTCTGTTATACTTCCTACTTATAACTGCAGCATTGACTTATGACTGTCTAAGGCATTTTCAGGGATTCATACAACATTTGCCCATCTTTATTATACATTATGATAACATTTAAATTATTGGGGGCCACTGGCTTTAGTCCGCTCAGCCCCCTCCATTTAATCAACCATAGGGGGAGGGGTCACGGATCTGTGAAGATGTGTGGCTAGGGGGTGGGTGTGTTTAAAAATGTGACGTCACATCAAAAAAAAAAACCCCGCAACTTTAAATAAAAGTCCCCTTAAATATTTGATTGTTTACAATTTATTTAATGACGTTTTCAATAGCTCCCCGCGTGTTACGATACTAGAGTGCATACTTACACTAAATACATATTTAAATGACAAAATACTTATTTGCAACATGCTAATTTTTATTGAGAAAATTATGGCTATGGAGAGGGGTGTCTAAGCTTTGTGACGTCATAGCGGAACAAGGGGTGGGGTTTACCGTTTTTGTGACAAAGTATGACGCGGGTGAAAGGGGGGGGGGTGAAAATTGGTAACCTCACGTGGCGTCATTTATGGACGTCCCCTTTAAATTATGAAGGGGTGACACCATGAGCTACCGCCCCGGGTGACACCAACCCTAGCGACGCCCCTGCATGCAGTTAATATCCTCGGCGGGTCTACAAATATCACAAACTGTCGCATCTATAGAAGCCTTAATAAACTGATAATGAACAATATACTGTTGCCCCTAAAAATGAAGAAGAAGATTCATTGTTACCTTATGACCATATAAATAGGACTTCATTAGCGCAGGACTGGAGTGTCGAAGCCTTCATCAAACAAAAGTAATTTTAAATCCCCATACCATCAATAAATATACGTTTCAACCTTTCATCACGACCATTAATGTATAAAGGATGACGTAGATGGCTACCATTCTTGGAGACTGAAAGTCCCTGGCACTTCGAGGGAGGAAAGTCCATTTTCCCACTCTCTCCAACTCAACCTGTAGCTGGTTCTTACCAGTGCCATTAATGATGGTGCCGTGTCTTCAGCTATCAGTTTCGGTTTGGAGTTCAGCTTCTCCGGCAGGTCATTGTTGTAAGTTAGGAACAATTAGTGGCCACGCATTTAGCACCAGCGAAAGAGAAGCTGTGGCCGTCTACCACTACCTGTCGTCGGGCGCCAGAAGGAATAGATGCATAAAATATTTGGCGCAAGGGGAAACAACTATACAATTGCCCCAACCCCTAATTTTACCTCTTTTTTTTTTTGTGATATCACACCACTCATTTTCATTGGTCAATGTTTCGCGCAACGTTGCTGTAGGTGCGCCCTCACCCATTTCGCTACGCCTCTAAGGAGGAGATGAGATGTGTGCAACTTGGATCCAACAGTACAGGAGTTTGTAAAAAAGCAAACTATGGTCATGGTTTACAGTCTCAAAAAAGTGCTGTCTATTTAGACTCGTTCATGTTCTTATTCGTTCGCCGTTACTTAATTTGAATTAATACATATCGGGCAGCTCGCAAAACGTTTTCCACTTAAAAGATTTTTATTGTACATAGCAATATTTACAAACGACAGTAAAGCTCTTAAATTAGAACATTTAATTTAATTCCGATTTTAAAAAAAAGAATGTAAAAAGGATGGGATCTCACCTTAGGGGCAATCCATAAAGTACATCACGCTCCAAAGGGGGTGGTTTGTAAGAAAGTGTGA
Organism: Radix auricularia; assembly: GCA_002072015.1. Taxonomy (NCBI): domain Eukaryota; kingdom Metazoa; phylum Mollusca; class Gastropoda; family Lymnaeidae; genus Radix; species Radix auricularia. The sequence continues at coordinate 239,436 of MUZC01000660.1, read as the reverse complement.
CAGTTTGTGACAGGGGGGGGGGGCATCCGGCCATATGTGACGTCACGGTGTTTTATATTAAATTTTAATTATTTTGTTACTAGATATATATATATTTCGAAAATGTGACGTACTTTAGTGAGGGAGTGGGGGTCTGAGATATGTGACAGTTTGTGACAGGGAGAGGGGGTAAAAATAGTTTTAAAAATAGCATGACTTACTTTTCTTACGGCCCCATATTTTAATAGCCAGCCTTCGACTCCTTCCATTCTAGGCGCCCAAACCAAATTGCTTGACAGTCCGGCACTATATTTTCTTTTATCAAATCTCCATAAAATAGTAGGTTGCATTGGCAAATGCGTGTTTATTTGCAGAGTTTCAACTGAAGCACGGTGGTATTTCGATATACGAATGCTTCGATTTACGAAAATCCAAGATACGAAAGACCACTCGAAGATTAGTTTGTTCCAAGGTGCGAAAAATAATCAAAGATTCAAAAAACGCGCATCTGACAACACTGGGCATCGTGTGCCTGAAAATATTCAAACAGGTCGTGTTGTTGTGCAGTTCAAAGATATTTGTCTGACTCATTTCAGAAATATTGTAATAAGCAGGCAAAAACAAGCTACCTTGAATCAATTTTTTGCTGAGAGACCATTTGTAAGCGGAGAAGTTGGTGGAAGTTAGGTAAAGAGAGTGAAAGGTGAAACAGAAAATTAAAAAGAGCAAAACAATTTTAACCCCAAAAAACATGTGTAAAAGTTGAAGTGTTATGTTATGTATGTTTAGAGTACAGTTGTTTAAATAAGAAATGTAAGTGTTTATTTAGCAAAATTCATGCAAAGTTTTTACATAACGTATTTGTTTCTTCATCAAGTTATCCTCACTCTAAGACTCAGAACAACTGCGGGCCCAGCAAACATTCTTAGTGTGTATGCCCCAACACTCTATTCAACTCCGGAAGAGAAGGACCAGTTCTATGGAGCGTTAGACCAGGCAATAGCCAGCATCCATAAAGACGAGGCAATCTATCTCCTAGGAGATTTCAATGCTAGAGTGGGGAGCGACCACGAAGCCTGGCCCACCTGCCTTGGACTATTTGGAAGAGGAAAGTTAAATGAAAATGGACAAAGGCTTCTGGAATTGTGCTGCTCACGAGGCTTGTGTGTGACCAACACTTTCTTCAAGTGCAAGGATATACATCAAGTATCTTGGAGACACCCTCGATCCCACCAATGGCACCAGCTGGACCTCATTATCACCAGGCGTGCACAACTAGCTAGCGTCCTACTCACGCGCAGCTATCACAGTGCCGACTGTGACACGGATCATTCCCTTGTCGCCAGCAAAGTACGATTAATGAGGAAAAACTCGTACCACACAAAGAAAAGGGGAAGTCCACGCATCAATACCTCCTGCATGAAAGACCCTGCGATAGCGCAGCTGTTCAAAGACAAAGTGAAGGAAAGTCTCTCAAAGATGTCCCCATGCGTCACCATTGACTCCAAATGGACGCATCTGAGAGACACAATCTATACATCCGCAATACAAGCCTTTGGCAAAAAATCTCACAAAAACACGGACTGGTTTGATGAACATTGGGANCTTATGGCTTACAAGGAAAAGCCTACACCCGACAATTTGCATGCCTTAAAAACAGCTAAGTCACTTGCCCAAAAGGTTGCACGTAAATGTGTCAATACCTACTGGCTTAAGCTCTGTTCCAGTATACAATCAGCTGCAGACATGGGCAATGCAAAAGTCATGTACGAAAACATCAAAAAGGCAACGGGCCCCTTGACGTCAAAAGCTGCTCCCCTAAAGTCCAAAAATGGAGAAATTATTCAAGACCAGGCAGCACAGCTAAAACGGTGGGTTGAGCATTATCTGGAATTGTATTCAACAGTTACCACAGTCTCCAGCACCGCTCTAGATGACATCCCAGATATGCCACTCATGGAAGAACTTGATGTCGTGCCCACACAGGAAGAGCTGAGCAAAGCAATTGACAGTCTAGCTTGTGGAAAAGCGCCTGGGAATGATGGAATACCACCAGAGGTTCTAAAGAGTGGCAAGACAGCTTTACTCCAACCATTGCACGAGATTCTGTCCCTCTGCTGGGAACAGGGCTACATCCCCCAAGACCTAAAGGATGCAAATATAGTGACACTATATAAAAACAAAGGTGATAGGAGTGATTGCAATAATTATCGCGGCATTTCACTCCTTAGTATTGTAGGAAAGACCTTTGCCCGCGTTATACTAAAACGTTTACAAAGCCTAGCATCCCGCGTCTATCCAGAATCTCAGTGTGGTTTCCGGTCCGGTCGGTCTACCATAGACATGGTGTTCTCCATACGACAGCTCCAGGAAAAATGCAGAGAGCAGCAGATGCCACTATACATTGCATTTGTGGACCTTACAAAAGCCTTCGACTTAGTCAGTCGCAACGGGCTATTCCAAATACTGGCAAAAATTGGATGTCCCCCTCACCTACTTGCCATCATCAGACAGTTCCATGAAAATATGCTTGGCACAGTACAGTTCGATGGAGCTAAGTCAGAGGCCTTCCCTGTCAGCAGCGGAGTTAAACAAGGTTGTGTACTCGCACCAACACTCTTCGCAATATTCTTCTCTGTACTTCTTCGATACGCATTCAAGGATAGCAGTGAGGGAATCTGGTTACATACCAGAGCTGATGGAGGACTTTTCAACACTGCCCGCCTCCGAGCCAAGACCAAAACGACGGATGTCCTAATTCGAGAGCTACTATTTGCGGATGATGCGGCACTAACAGCACATACAGAATCTGGTTTGCAACAACTCGTGTCAAGCTTCTCCAATGCCTGCAAAGAATTTGGTCTGCAAATCAGCTTGAAAAAGACAAACATCATGGCCCAAGACACTCGACCTCCTCCTACCATAAATATCGATAATGAAAACTTGGAGGTTGTGGACAGCTTCACCTACTTGGGATCCAAGGTCTCCAATACACTGTCCATTGAAGAAGAAATAAACAGCAGAATTGGCAAGGCAGCCGCAACAATGGCTAAACTAAATAAGCGGGTCTGGCAAAACACCAAGCTAACGGAGAAAACCAAACTGTGCGTCTATCGAGCCTGTGTCATCAGTACACTACTATATGGGAGCGAGACATGGACCACTTATACATCACAAGAGCGTAAGCTTAACAGCTTCCATTTGAGATGCTTGCGCCGCATCCTTGGTATTAAATGGCAAGAAAAAGTGCCTAATAGTGAGGTACTAACGCGTGCCAATACCCAAAGCATGTTCTCAATTCTTAGTGAAAGACGCCTGAGGTGGCTAGGACATGTCAAAAGAATGAGCCCCGGCCGCATCCCGAAGGACCTCCTATATGGTGAACTTGCTTCAGGAAAGAGGAAAACAGGTCGCCCACGCTTGCGATTTAAAGATGTCTGCCAAAGGGACATGAAAGCAGCCAAAATACATACAAGTGACTGGGAGTGTAAGGCAGAAGACCGATCTACGTGGCGCACAGTTGTCAAAGAGGGCGTCATAGTAGCCGAGGAGCGAAGAATGGAGGAGGCTGCAGACAGAAGAGCTAGGAGAAAGGCCAAAACATTTGGAAGCACAGAACTCGTGTGTAAAAACTGTGGCAAAGACTGTCACTCAAAGATAGGACTGCACAGCCACTCGAGAAAATGCAACCCAACCCAACGGTGATGCACCATCGTCTCGCGAGACGGAAGGATGCCGGATTTTCAAGTTAACTGCTTCGTACGTGACGTAACGTCATAATGTTTTCCGCCGTCCTCCCCACCTCCTCCAACACTTCGCCACATCGCCTCACTCGAAAAGTAAGAGTTCACATTTGTGTACATATTATTTTTAATCTATTTTATTCTGATTTAATTGTTTCATTATTGTTTAAATTAGATCTATTATGTGTACTTTTAAGGCTTGAATACTCCTATATTTTTTCTCTCTTTTTCCTTGATATTTTCAATCATTAGTTTTGTGTGGATTGGAACGGATATTAGGCGTTTTATTAATGTAAATCTTAGATACGAAAGAAAAATATTAATTTCATAACTGGAGGTACCACTCTCTCTATATTTTTGAAAAGATACCAAAAACAGGGTTGGGGTGGGGTTGTGTCTTGATCAGACTAATCAGAGCATTGATAATCTACGTGTACCTTTATACTTTAAAACTGTAAGGAGAAGGGGGGGGGGAGGGGTTGAAAAGATATCTCAATTTTTAGGCTTCACAGAAAATTGATACTTTAATTCTATTTTTATTTTTAATATTTTATTTTCATATACTACTCATGTACATAAAAAAATAATATGAAATATGTAACAGTATACATATCTTCGGGCTCACTCATGGTCAATGCCACTTTTTACAGAGATCTTTGAGTTTTAGTTAACTAGCCAATATCTGCCACATTGCGGCTAAAATCTGGTTAGTTATGGCTCCCTTAACCTTACTGCTACGTTCACTAGTTCGTCTTCGTAAATCAGCTGTTTTGCAAAAACGCTATTTGTCAGCTATGTCTAATCCTCTTATTGATGATCCCAAGTATTCATGGCTTAAAGATTTAGAGTTATCAGGCGTCAATCATGGGGTTTATCATGGAAAATGGGGAGGCGCTGGTGAGGTAGAGTATTCACAGTACTGAACTGTTAGTAAATTATTCGAAGTGTCTGCTGCCAAAGTAACGGCAGACAACTCAAAGAGACTTGGCTAGTGCTACATGTCTCATGTCGTAACACTAGCAACCTCCCTGTGAGTTGTCTGCTGTTATGACTGGTTATAAATATATGCTGCAATATAATTATGATAATACTAATACTTTAATACTAAAAAATAGTTCTCATAATCAAATTTTATTATTACTATGTATGATAACTATGTAATGTCGTATGTAATTGTAATGTAAATGATAAAAATAAATGTAAGCTGATTCACTGATTGATGAATTTTAAAGGTAAAAATAAAAACTTGATTCAGGTGTAAACTTATGACAAACAAACAACTCCTATTCAACTTTCGGCTTTGACTTACAATTGTTAATTTTAACCAATAGCTTAATTAATACATTTTGTACACTGCCAACTGTTATGAATGAAACAACAAGAACAAAACAATAGTAATATACTATTAGTAGTAATATAAGAATAGTAATAGACTGAAAATGAAGTTGAAGGATGAAAATGAATGGAATACTTTCCAATGAAGGGTCTGGCAGTACATTTTATTGTTCCACGCAAAACAAATTATTTGTATTAGATTCCTGCGATTGTGCTCAAATATTTGCTGTCTAGAGCCTAGAGCATTTTCATTTACGGTTTACTAAATTTTGATACTTGGAATTGGAATGGCATCACTTACACTTACACAAGTATAGCAGAATCAGCTGATATAATCGGTAGACCAATCAATATTAAATCTATTTAAATAATCTATTGAAATAAATTTAGATTTTAGAATTAATACACAAATAAATAAACCCAGATCTTTAATAATTAATGTTGTATTATATGCGTGTAAAATATAAAGAAAGGTTTGTAAAGTTTGTTAAGATATTATATTGTTATAATAGTTATAGTTATTTTTTTTTTATTTAATAAAGTATAGGCTTGGACTTAGAATAAACTTGGATGGAATTAAATGACATTTTTTTGGTTCTGTGTCTGTGTAGTGATGGGAGAGGGCCAGAAGTAGAAGTGCCCAAATACTCAAATAATATTTGAATTTGGCTTGGCGATGGGAAACGCTAGGCTTCCAGGCACATTAAAAATGTCACATTCATTTAAGTATTTTAATATTTAAGATATAAGGAATGAAATTTCTAGTAGAACTCAATGCAACTCACTATTAGAACGCAATGACAATGAGTGCTGAAGCTCAATACTCAATGACAGTAGTTTCAGTAGTAAAAGTAAAGTATGATAAATAAGGATATGGAAATAATCACTAAATCACATATTCTGACATAGTCATAGTAGTAGTCATTTAGTCAGTAGTCCTCGCCTCGTCAATTAAAATTTACACAGAATAAGTGAGATGTGCATATGTTGAATTTGAATGACTATATCTTATCTTAGATATACAGACGCTCCTTCTATTCAGAAGATAATTGCGTCCACAGACCATGAGAGATGATCTGTTGGCAAGTGATGCAGAGGTCACAGGCCACGGCTATAGGGGTTCCACGCATTACCCCAGCCGCCTAACTATTGTCTAGTTAGGTACCCATTCGGAGCTGGGTGACTCGGGGACTCCTCAGGCCGCGAGAACAAATCCTCACCTTCGTGTGGATTCGAACCCGTGACCATCGGTATGACAGTCGAGAGCGCTACCTCTCGACCACCACGTCCCACATATGCAAACAACTAAATTAAGTTAGTAACTTTTTTAATTCTGACCTGACTAAAACCTTAGACTTCCACAAGCTAAGTTAAAATCTTGAGTCATTCACACTGACTCTTTTTATGTGATGTATGTGTCAAAATAAAATTGTGCAATAACAGTTTTTGAAAGACTGGCTTAGGATCTGATTTTTTTTAATGTCATAAAACAGTGGTCCCCAACCAACGGGCTGCAAACCAATACCAGGCAGTGGAACTAATGGCACCAGGCGACCAAAGGAACATTAAATAATTAACATTCTATTTAACATTTCCAGTAATGTATATCCTGGGGATTGTGTATTTTTTCTTACCCTATAGGAAAAAACTTGTCACCCATTTTGGTTACACCCTGTCATAGTAACAACAAAAACACATAAGCGCGGATCGGAACAACTGCCTACGATCAATTTTTCTTCACATATGTCGGTGATCTCTTGTCAGCGCTCATTTGTCTCATTGCAAAGAAACAACCTCAGGGTTCTCATTGATTTAACGCTCAAGTAATTCAAAATACTAAATAATTTTTTATTCTTTTTTGTAAAGAAAATTGTATTTTATTTTGAAGGCATGTTAAACTACAATTAAATTAAATTTTTAAGATGATAATACTCTAAAATACATGCATAGTATAAACAATAAATGCTGCCACCCAACACCCCAACCCAGGTCAGCAGGCCATGTTAAATATCAGCGATGAAAAGGTTGAGGACCACTGTTTAGTTTTATTTTTCTCCTGATCCTGCATAATTATTTTAAGTCTTTCTCTTTTCAGAAAATTACTTCAGTTTCTCCAGCCAACAATAGGCCAATTGCTGATGTAATTACGGTGAGAGTAGACTTGATTTTGTAACTTTTTAAATTTTTCAGTTATTGAAAAAGATTTTTAAATTTAACTAATTTTATTATCAGTGCATAAAGTACATTTAGTTTGTATATACATTGTTTTAGAATACTATTTTATAATACAATAGTTCTTAATAGATTCAGTGATACTTCTGATAACTCTGATGTGTTGTAACATACTTTTTGTTTCAGGGAAATGCTTCAGATTATGAAAATGCCATAACTGCAACAAGAAAGGCATGGGAACTTTGGGCGGATGTAAGACATTTCTACACTTGTATATATAATTTATCTGTAATGCAAAAAGGACAAAGCTGTTTGTATTATTTTCATTTGCATGCACATTTACATGATTATAAAAATATTTAAATAGTAGCAAAATAAATTAAAATTTTATGATTGGTTCAGTGATAATGTTCTTCTTTAACTATATCATTAAGGTTTATATTTTTAAATAGATCCCTGGACCTCAAAGAGGGGAAATTGTAAGACAAATTGGAGATGCACTGAGACAGAAAAAACATCTCCTTGGCAAGTTGGTCAGTAGTTTTCTTTATAAGGATCTTCCATTAAATGTCTTACCAGTCTTTTAAATATTAACAAGTTAAGCAGCATTCACAGGCCATGGCTTTGATGGACCTTACTATTTCAAGCCATCTTTGTTCCCCTTGCTACTGCTAAGTACCATCCTTTGGCCCGTGTGACAAATTACTATCTTCACAGGTATACAAACCTGTGACCTTTGTTACCCAAGCTGAGCACGCATGCCACTTGACCATTTTAACTCTTAATGTGTTAAAAGGCAATAATGCGCGCCTAGCCTCTACTGCCAAAGCGTTGTAAAGCGCCTCTATAGTACTCCCTTTAGAAACGAAATCACAGAGAATAAAAACTCTTCAGTGCGTGAAAGAAGATGTATTTAACTTCCGGGAATGGCTGTGATTGCTTTCGCTTGTGATTACGCTAGGTTTGAAAAGTTGCGTGGTAGTTTTTAAGTTGCTTTTATTTTTTGAAGATGTGATTTTGCTACACTTTTTTAAAAAAAATTATAGTAGTTAGCTACACGTAAAATTAGTTTTAAACTCAGGCAGCCTTTTAGATACTTAAAATAACCATTCTTATCCTAAAAGATGAAGTCAGTATGACAATAATATTATAAATACATTTTCAGCAATTTTTTAAAATTTCATAACCAGTTGATCGCAATTCGGGAAATTCTAAAGGGACTAAGGCAGAAGTTTTCTGAAAACTTAATGGCACATTAAGAGAAAAATGGCAATCAGTTATAAAGGGCAAAAGTTTCAATTTTTAATGTTAATATACTTAAAAGTCCATATTTTATTTTGAAAGAAGTTTATTAAACTAGATAGGAGGAAACCTAAAGGAAAAAAAGAAACAAAAAAGTAAAAGCAATATCAAAGTAAAATTGAGAAACTAGCTGCAATATACAGCCGGACCTCGCGAAGCCGAACTTCCCTGAGTTGAAAATCTCCCTATATCAAATTAATTGTTAGGTCCCGTCAAAATTCTTTCAGACTAATGTTTTTAGATCTCCTAAACGCAAACATTTTCGGCTTCCAATCTCCCTTAGTGGAATTTTCCAAGGCATTTCTGTGACTCTTTTTAGAAAGTAAGTCAAATTTTCCTAGCGGTTTGAGTTAACGTTTAAACCCCCATAAAGTTTTTGTTAAACTTCTGCCTGATTCCCGTATTGCGATCAATTGGTTATGAAATTTTAAAAATTGCTGAAAAAGTATTTATATTATTATAGTTATACTGACTTCGTCTTTTAATATTATTATTTATATAATATAGTATAGCCAATTTGCATCTTTTTTTAAAAAAACATACAAACAACCAAAAAACTTTGCAAATCGAGCGATATCACTAGCGAGGGAAATGGCTGCCATTGCCTGAAGTCAAATACATATTTTTTTTCACGTACTGAAGAGTTTTTATATTCTGTAATTTTTTTGCTAACGAGAGTTTTATCAAGGCTCGTTTACCTCACTTTGGTAATAGAGACTAGGCGCGCATTACCACGCTTTGTCGATTTAAACGCTAAATTAGTTAAAGGAAAAATCTTAATCCCCCATCCCACTGTGGAGGGGGGGAATTTTTCCGTGGTGTCGAGAGTTAAGAGCTAAGTCAGCTTCCTTTCACATGAAACATCAGACACCGCCTCTCCTTCCTGTCAAGCCTTCTTGCTTGTATGGCTGATCCCCACTCCCCAACCCCTTCAATATCAACATTGTCCTTGATTAATATGCGCCTATTATAATGCCATTTTCCCTAACTCAAAAACTCCTAACAAGAAATTTAATTTTATTGAAGTTTTAATTGATGATATTTTAATTAAATATAATATTTGTATTAAATTATTATAATTTAATGAATGACCATTAAGTGTTCATTTTCTGTTGTAGATTTCTTTGGAAATGGGAAAGATCTTAGCAGAAGGAGAAGGGGAGGTACAGGAATACATTGATGTATGTGATTATGCTGTTGGGCTATCTCGAATGTTTGCAGGACATATATTCCCTTCTGAACGTTAGTGAATTTTAATTCTTTATTTTAAAAGATTGGATATCATTTCCTATTCCTGATTTTTTTTTTTAAATATTCAAGATAGTTGACAAAATTTGGTGTGCCTCAAAATAATTACAGCAGATATTTTTACATACTATAAGATGCATTTTTTTTTTCTTCAAAAAAGTATTCACTCAGGTACTTCTTGTAATTAAAATTAATATGTTAAAAATTCAAATTTCATTTGTTTAAATTGCTTAAAAGTTATGGTGTCTTATAGGCCTTGGCATCTTTTACTTTTAGTTGGTAAAATATGGTATGCAATAATGTCCCTTTTAATTCAGATTAAAAATGCTTAAAACAAACTTTACACATCCTCCTCCTTCCCGTCTGGCATATCAGATGTGGCATGGGTTTCCTTTAAAAAAAGAAAAGGAAAACCAACACACTATCAACATTCAAAACTCAACAACAAAAATGCAAGACTAGACAAACAATAGAAAGCGTAGGATGCATTATTCTTCAATGTAATATTTAAGATAAAGATTATTTAATTATTTAAAGTAATAATTACACAGATGTCTTTGATATTGAAGAAATTAAATAGATAAAATATTTGCATATCCCTTCCGTCTTTTTAAATTGGAGTTCATTTAAGTTTTATTCAAATTTAATAGCTAAAGTATCAAATAAAGTGCAGGCATGGTTTTTAAAACAAATTATTTGATGTGAAAAAAGCAAGTTTAAATGATATGTAATCAAATTTCTCTTTTGATATACTGATTAGGGCCTGGTCACATGTTGTTGGAGCAATGGAATCCACTGGGTGTTGTGGGTGTTATCACAGCCTTCAACTTTCCTTGCGCAGTATATGGGTGGAATTCTGCTATTGCCATGATTTGTGGTAATACGATGTTATGGTAAATATTAATGTGCTGTCTTAATGTCATCTTACCTTAAATTACTTAAAAATTGATGAAGATATCCTAAACTAAATCTAAAATTGAGTGATAAATTATATGAGGCAACTATTTTACTGCAGGAAAGGTGCCCCTTCAACACCCCTTGTCAGTGTGGCAGTTACTAAGTAAGGAACTTTCTTTTCCATCTTCAGCAAATATTTGTCATAAAATTTTTAAATTATTAAATGTGGTTTAATTTCAAAATAGTATATTTTTATTCTTGTAAATTAAAATGCCTCAATTTGTATACATATGTTCCCCATATCTTTACTCTTTGCTCAAATCATAACTCAAAGTAACTTAACATTTTTTTAAAAACAAACTTTATCTCATTTGCATTAGAGTGATTAGTGCAGTATTGGAAAAGAATAAAATTCCAGGAGCTGTGTGCTCTCTTGTTAGTGGAGGTGAAGACATTGGGTAAGATTTTAAAAATACTTGACTTGTTTTTTAAATTATTTATAACTACACTTACATTTATATTCCATCCAACCACTTCAATTTATTGTTTATCCGCATTTTATTTCTAATCATTATCATAGGCCTAAATTGTTTATACTAAATGCATTGCATATGTCAATTTACAATAAATAATATGTACCAAGCTGACCTTATTATGGATAAGGATGTTCTCAGCTATTTGGGAAAAGCTGTCTTGCCAATCAGTGATAGAGTCGTTAAACTTCAAAAAACATTTGTTACTTATTTTCTTGGGCTTTTCTAAATATTTTTTATAAAAGTTATAATTTTTTCATGATCTTAGGAAACTAATAGCAGCTGATGAGAGAGTTAATCTAGTATCTTTCACTGGCAGCACACCTGTAAGTGATTTTATTTAAAGTTATTAAAAATGTTGTACTGGACATTTTCCTGGGTGGCCACAATAACATCTTGTTGTTAGTTGAATATTTGTTTGTATATTTTTTATTTTTTGGTTTCTGGTAGCTGTTTTTTCTTTTTAAAATATTTTTAAAAACATTTTGTAATTAATTATGTACATTTTTCTTTAAGCCAGAAATGACTTTTTTTTTTGTTCTCAAATTTGTTCATCTATAATTTTATTAAATCTTTTTAGATCGGTTTAAAGGTTTCACTGAGTGTCCAACAACGATTTGGTATGATAATTTTACTTTACAATTATGATAATCTATAATGTAAACATTTACATGCTGTACTCACTGCATTAGATTTCAAATATCATTTCATTGATTTTAGTCATAGTCATAATTATTTCGATTCAGTTGTGTTTTTTCTTCTCAAATTTAGCTCTCTTCATTTATCTTAAGTCTTGTTCCAACGACATTTATTGGAAATTAAAAGTATAACTATTTTCTTTAAAGACAGAAATAGTAAATGTGTGTATTAGTTTCAATTAGTATATGTTTTGTTGTTGAGCTTTCTCTTTCATGAGGGATATCCACCGATCATCGACGGCGTCTGCACTTCCTCCTAGGACATAGGTCACCTACAAGAGACCTCCAGGCATCTCTATCCAGGGCCAGTTTCTCCAGGATCTTCCATTCATGGCCAATTCTCATGTCTGTCTCCAATTCTCGGCACCAAGTATTTCTTGGACAGTCTCTTTTACGCTTACCGTGTGGGATCCATTTCAGGCCTTGCCTTGTTGTATTAGAAACATGTTTTCTCAGTGTATGACTGATCCACCTCCACCACTTTTGAAGAATCTCTTCCTCAATGGGCTTCTGGTCATATTTCCCTCCTCAGGGAATCCTTCCTCTCCCAGCTCTGAAATGACTTCTGCTACTCTTTTCAGTGTTTTTGTAACTCTGTTTTTTTACACGGCAGGATTGCCCCTCACAGCTCACTAGGGAGCTACCTTTGTTTGGATTGGGTCCCTAGCCTTTGTGGATCCTGCCACTTCCTACAAGGCAATAGGGCTGATTTCAGTCCAACCCGCATATTTTTTTTTCCTGGTACACCCAATATCTGGTGGGCTTTCCCCTTTCTGCTGGCTGGGGAGGAACTTGATAGAAGATCAGCATCTCCCACGAGATATCATATATACAAAAAATAAATAAAAGGTTACATTGTTATGGAAGTCGTCTAGTGCCTTTGCTATTCTTTTTGTTTAAATTTTTAATGTTTTTTTTTTCAAATGCGAAAGGTATTTTAATTTGAAATAAATAAAAGGGCTTTATTAATGTTCATTTTAACTTGATTTTCCAGGAAAATTCCTCTTGGAACTTGGTGGGAACAATGCAATTATTGGTAAGCACAACTTTGTTTTATTTTTTATTGATATGGTATTGACATGAGATTATACTTAGTGCTAAACTACACCAACTTTTTCAGTGAATGAGGATGCTGATCTGGACATGGTGGTGAGGTCAGCAGTATTTGCCTGTGCAGGTACAGCAGGACAGAGGTGTACTACAACAAGGAGACTGGTTGGTTCCTATCCACTCATATTTTTAAATCAGTGTTATGCCTAGATGTAGATGTTGTTAACCAGATTTGTTCAAAGAACAAGGAGTCTGGTTGGATCCTATCCACTCATATTTTAATATCAGTGTTGTGCCTAGATATAGAGGTTGTTAATTTGGCTCATTCAAAAAGAATCTCTAACTATACCAGCTTACTCTGTTTCCCTACACAAAATGTAATTGTTCTGAGAGGACAATTAACTTTAGTGATTTCTGTATAAATTTTACTAGTTAATTTTAACATACTTCTATAAATTTGATGTCTCTTTCCCAACTATGTCAATAAATCATTCATTCATGTTGTTTAGTGTACAATGTATATCTGGCAGCCATTAGTATTTTTAAACATTCAAATTTCCATATATTTAAATAATATAATAGTCCAAGTCACTGGATCTGGAACGCTGAGGAGCGATGTACGACAGTCTACAGCAGTTAGTTTAGTTGAAAAATCGTGTGTTGATGAGCGCTGTAAAAATATTTAATATGATGACGTCATTGTTTGGTGTGCATCGGTGCGCAAAATACAACCCCTATTATTAAATACTTTGCGTACATTTCAGAAAGTTTAATATTTCGTATTTATCAAAAAAGGACAAGTTAGTTGGTCTTTTGAAAAAGGTTGGCGCCGTAGGTGCCCAAAAAGAAAGGGGGCGCCGCAGGCGCCCCGGCACAATCTAGTATTTAAATATAATTACTTTTGCATGTCATTATCAATATTTAAAGCTAATACTAATTACTGTTTCCTATGAACATTTCAGATTTTACATGAAAAAGTACATGATTTAGTAGTTGAAAGGTTATCAAAAGCTTATGCTCAGCTGAGGATTGGAGATCCTATAGAAGGTTGGTTTAGCAATGATTTGATGTATATTTTATGTATATATATAATATATCGACCTACATTTTAATTTTTTTAAAACAACCTTTGTTTTATTTTTTTAAATAAAAGAATTAAAAATTTTCAGAAGGTACTTTGTATGGCCCCCTTCACAACAAAGCTGCTGTTGAGAATTATGTGAAAGCTCTTGAGGAGGCCAAAGCACAGGGAGGGAAAATTGTTTATGGTGGTAAGGTAAGTAATTGTATTTCATAGTATTGTACGGGAAGCAAGTTTTCAACAATCTTGGAAAAGGCTACCAATAACTTTTTCTGTTACAGGTACTTGATGGGCCAGGCAATTATGTTGAACCAACCATTGTCACTGGCCTTGCTCATGATGCCGGTATTGTTATGAAGGAAACTTTTGTGCCTATTGTCTATGTACTTAAATGTAAGGTATGTGAAGTCTTTTGTACTTTATAGAATTTGATATAAATGGATGATATTGAAAGTTAAATGTTATCTTTTTGAAAGGATAAGGTACAATTATTCACTGGACATCAAATTTAACATAAATTTTACAAATTTGATAATTACTTATAAAGTCAGGAGGGTTATTAAGTTCTTTTATGTTAACATTATGCTTTGTGATTCCCTAAAGATAATATTTATTTTGGATAGGAGGGAGTCAAGTGAGTCAAGTTATAAGAAGTATTAAAATATCAATTTTTATTTCTCATTTAATCTTCAAGAGTGTAGAGGAAGCTGTGAGATGGAATAATGAAGCAAAGCAAGGTCTTTCCAGTAGTCTCTTTACTAAAGACCTGAGCACAATTCATAAATGGATTGGGTAGGAAATACAAATATTCAGCTTTTAAATTTATTAATTAACTTTTTAATACATCAGTAGTCAACAGCAAATTTTTGTATTAAGAATTTTTTTAATAACATGCATATCTTTAAACTGAAAATATTGTTAGATATTAAAGCATAAATAATTGAAAAGTTTAAGGAATCTAACATTAAAATGCATTTAACTTCATCTTTATTTTACTGCCTATTTAAAGAATGAAGTCATATCTATAGTTTAAGCATCTTAACTGTTAAAGACTGCCCTCTTCTCGCAGACCTAAAGGATCCGACTGTGGTATTGTTAATGTCAATATTCCAACTAGTGGGGCTGAAATCGGTGGAGCATTTGGTGAGTTTTTTTCTTTTGGAAACTTGAAAGTGAAATATGACTTGGAAAAAGCTTTAGTGTTGTTTTAATATATATAAAAAAAAATATGATTACATATATCTAATGTGTCCTATTGGTTAAAGTTTTAATTATTTTTGTGGTTTTAATAGACACAGTGTGATTACATATATCTAATGTGTCCTATTGGTTAGTTTTAAGTTTTAATTATCTTTGTGGTTTTAATAGACACAGTGTGATTACATAAATCTAATGAGTCCTGTTTGTTAGTTTCAATTATTTTTATTTAATCTGTTGATGATCAGGTGGAGAAAAACATACAGGAGGAGGCAGAGAGTCTGGAAGTGACTCATGGAAGCAGTATATGAGACGTTCAACTTGGTAATTATTTTATTTTTATGATGGTTTATATTAATGTTGTTGTCCTCAGATTAGGACGGGTCCCGTTTAATCAGTAATTAGTTTACTTCGCCTAGGACAAATGAATGATTTTAAAAAATTTTAAATTGCTTAGTTGTTGAGGCATTGTATGAGAGCAAACACACAGTGCGCCTTTGATGTGAACAACGGAAAATGCTGCGACTGTTTCTATTTATATTAATATTAGTCTGTTACATATAAAGACAAAGAAAACGATATCAAGACTGATTTATCTTCTTTAAAAAATTGTACTTGTTACGCATTGGAAGGGGAGTACGGCGAGTGTAGCTCAAACCTTATTGCCTATTTGAACTTGAAAAAGTAGGGGAACGTTGTGTGAACCTCAAAATTCAATTATTCTGGCGAGTTGACGATTGAAAAATAATATAGTATTTAAATAAATTCCATTTTTATCATGACTGTTTACTCCGTTAGCTTTATAATTTTATTACTTTTTAATTTGCGAGTTGACCGACATCACACACAAGCGAGCTAAACACGACGTCCCAACGGACAGGACGAGCGTGGGTTTTTTAAACTAAGGAAAAATACCTCGTTAACTTTAACGAATGGTTTGCTCTAGGGCTGCAGAAATCAACTATTAACTTCTCAATTAATCAGTAAAAAAATGTATCGATTAAAATTATTTTAATTGATAAATTAGCCCTTTGAATTTGAGAAAATTATTTAGACAAATTTTTCAATCTTTTTAAAAATAATTAATTATAGTTTGCTATTTTACGTACAAACTTCTTCATATAAAAGTAAAAAAGATTTTTAAAGTGTAAGTTTTAAAGATGATATTAACAAAATAAACATTTTTTTTACTTAATTAATAATAACAAAATTTAAATTCATTGACATTATATTTAACTACTTATATTAAAATTAAAAAATGTCAATTGCCTGTTTTTGTTACTTCCCTTGAAATTTTCAGTTTAAATGACATCATACATCTTATTTTTAACTTTCACCCGAAAGGTTAAAAAGTTTACTTATGCAATTGCTACAAAAATGAGCTTAGGCCTAGGGACATCTAAAATCATCTAATTATCTTGTTATGGCATTGCCCCAAGGTTTTCATATAACCAAATTAGTTAGAAAAGAAGTAAGGTTTACTAGTATTATTAGGTATTTAATTAACAATATTCTGTTATTGCCTCCAGCACCATTAACTTCAGCAAGGAGCTTCCCTTGGCCCAAGGAATCAAGTTTGAGTAAATTCCAAGTTTGCATTTATTAAATAAAAATGTGTGTGTGTAAGTCTGAAATGTATGGAATGTTTCTTTAAATGTAACAGATTTCTAATATTTTGTGTTTATCACATTATGTAGCAATACAATTGATTTTTTCTAATGAATAGCCAATCTGACTGAAACTACATGTGATTGTTAAAAATTGTAATTGAGCAATGTTCTTGTTACTTCTACAAATACTAGTCCAGGCTTGTTAATAAGCCAAATTATACCCTCAGATTTGTTTTTCAAATGTTATAAATGAGATATTATTTTCATTGAATATTTTATCTCAAAGAATGAGGTACAGAAATCACTTTAATATTATTAAAGTTAAAGCAGAGGTGTCCAACAAATATTCTTCTGAGGTCTAAGATCTCTTCTGCTAAAAATACTTTTATACAGATTAATATTTTTAACTCATTTTACCAAAGTTTTTGCATCTGACATGTTGAGCTAGGGAATTTGTTTTTTTTATTGCTCTGAAAATATTGAAACCCATTGGTTATAAAGAAATTAATAAGAAATCGATGTGTTCATAATTTTTTTTTATAAGTCTTTGAATCTCAAAAACTCTTTGAAATGTTACTTTGTGTTCATTTAAATTTAACTGACCAGTTTGTGTCTTACCTCATTCCTGCAGGTAATAATGTGATTTCCCTTTTGTAGATTAAATCACTAGTTTGATATTGAACTTGTAATATAAGATTATATTAAAATAATTATTGTTGTCAGCGTTATAGCCATCCATAAATGAATTTAAAATTTACTGTTTGTTTTTTTGTGTGGGGGGGGTTTGACAACCAATTAATTTTGTACCATTTGGTTTCTTATTTTAAATATTTTTTTGTGTCAAATTCAATCTGCATTTTTCATTATTTTGAAGATATTTCAAGACTTTTGGATTTACATACATAGTATTCTATTTAACTTGTGAATGACATGCAAATAATAAATGAGATATACCGTATGTTATTTCTAAATTCATCTTATATATTTTAAATGTTACATGTGAGCAATTATTGCCAATAAAACTTTTTCACAATAATAAAAGATACCTTTCATACAAATTAAGATCAAGGTAGAGGAAATGATGAGACTTAAATATAACTAATTTTTATCTCTCGTTTATCCACACTTCTAAGCAAAATATTCATTTAAAATTGCACAGCAATGTAATAAAAAAAAAAAAAATTTTAAGAACTAATAATGGAGAAATAAATCCTTGAAACTTGAATTAAGCGATAAATAATATCCAGATAGATTTTTGTTCAAAATAATATTTATGTTGGAATGTACTCGATCAAAATGACAAAAATATAATATTAATTTAATTCTAATATTAGGAAAGCTACACCCATCCATTAATCATGTCTTGTTCTATATCATACTGTGTAGAATTGGGAGTCAGACCACAGCGCCTCCTGAAGGTATTGCCATAGGTCCAAATCCATTTATTGGTTACTGAAAATATGTTGAAAAAATCCTTTAAAATAGTCAACATTAGTGTCCTTGAAGCCCTTTTATTTAAGACTATTTAATAGGTTTGTAATCGGTGAAAAAGTTATTTTCCAATAGTCTTTTATTGTATGCTGGAATATTTCAAATGTAAATAGTGTCTTAGTCTTAGATTTGATACTCATGGGCATTGCTGTTGCTGTTATATTGTTTTTAGCATATAATTTAAAATCATTTTACCCCATTTGTGTCCAATGATCACTGGGCATGCTGCATGATACGTTTTCTCATCTAAGTCTCCAGCTGGTGTAAAACTGTACCAGAATAAAGCCATGTTCTGCAGATTCAATCACAAGAGAGAATTAACTAATGCAGCAGTAGGAAAGTACAATGATCTATATTTTTTTTTCCTGTTAAACGCTTTGTGTAATTTAATCAGCTAACATTTAAAATGACATAAAAACCTCAAATATTTAAATTTTGACATTGATAAGATTGCTGAAACATGTTATTAGAATATCAATCTTGGACCTACTTTGACAGGCTTGACAACAAGGTCAGCATTTGTAAATGCTGTTGAACCTCCCATCTCCACATCATTTAACTGAAATAAGCAAATAAGGCTTTAGGCTCATCTAATGGACTTAACATTTTCTTATTTTTCATATATATCTAAATAAATAATATTCATTATGATTATGTAAACAAAAAAACATCAAAAATTCTGATGGAACAGATTTAGTAAATTGTTTCTATGAAACATGCAGGTATTGTTGACTTGAAGCAAAGTCAATGGCTGCTCTAAACATTTTCAACTGGATTCAGTTCAATTAGTAAACACTAGGCCTGTCAACGGGTACCCGGGACCCGGGTACCCGTTGCCGAGCAATTACCCGGGTAGTAAAATGGCGCCCGGGTACCCGTGAAAATGTTACAGCAATATCTTTACTACCAGTGTTTAAACTGTGGCTCTTCTGTTTTCAAATTTCGGCTCGCGAATAATTTATCAAATTAAAACTTTTCTTTTGAAATAAATACGGTGAAATGCGTATTAAGATGAAAATGCTTTAAAAGATATACGTGTTAAAGTGAAATAAAACACGGTCCCGACAAACTACAGAGTATTTTGAAATACTTTTTTTTTTTAACCAGGAACATGAAACAAAAATCATTTTA
>MUZC01000660.1:195441-219828 GCA_002072015.1 Radix auricularia | reverse complement strand
TATAAAAAAAAAAGAAACCCGGTATATTTGGGGGGGGGGGGGGAGGTGTGGGTTTTTTTAATTTAATTTTTTTATTTATTAAATCATATTTCAATCATTGAATATCTTTACTGTATTACAGAAATAAATACTGGGGGATGGGTCCATTAAGTAGGGGCAAGTCCTGAAAATTTTAGTTAATTAAAACAGTTGTCAGCTACAGCTATGAACTAGAAATAACCCGCCATGTCATCATACGATTAGCATACCCCCCCCCGCTCAAAAAAATCTTAGCACCCCTTTGCTCACTGTTTTTACACCACTGTACTACAGTAGTATTTTAATGTCATCATTTTACAATCGTTCACTCATTACATCAAAATTTACATTTCCACAATAAACAAAGCAGTAAAAGGCTAATGGTAGTAATAGCGGGCATAATGACGAAAATTTGGAGGCATTTCGAACGGGTAACCCGGGTACCCGTTCAAATTTTGGACGGGTACCCGGGCAGCATTTTTCAACAATATTGACAGCCCTAGTAAACACTAACATGAACTGTCGCTTTATCACAAACATTAAGGTTATACTGGCATAATCTGTCAAACTGATATCACATAACAGTTTTCAGAGAAATGTGTGTGGGCATTAAGTGTCAAATTGATGTAACTCACAAATATTGAGGTCGTGCTAAAAATAAATTACCAACTGAAATGACTTACTAAAGACTTGATAAAAATCAATGCAAGTCACTTACATAGATCAAGAAGGTTGCAAGTCTGTTCCCACAGTTCTCCATTACATTCCAGTTATTTTTTCTAGCAACCTGTGTGATAGAAACGTAGCTATACTAAGCTTCATTACTTGGGTTAAAGATTTCTTAAAAAATAGAAGTTTAAATACTTTTTGAATTGCATGTTACTACAAATTCTCCATCCACAAAAGAGGAGGATGAATTCTGTGGAAATTTAAGTTGTAAGACAAGGAAGGTATAGTACAAAATGGGTCTTACGTCATCAAATGGGTCCAAATGTACACCATAATGGCCTCCCATTCCATAGTTGACCACCTGGAACCAAAAAAATTAATTTATTATGGCTGTTTGGTTTTGGCTAAGAGTAAGAATATAACAAAAAAATTTTAATATTAGCAGTGAAGTGCAAAAACGTGCTTAATTCCGACTAGTTTACTCTCCCAATAGTAGAATTTTCAAAGTAAATAATATCCAAGTTTTATATTATATATATATATATTTACTTTAAGTATTATAATTTTTAAAAATATATTAAAAACGTTACAATTTAAAAAAAAGTAAAACTTTGAAATCAGTTGTCAATTTTCATCTATGTGTAAATGCCGTCCTCTCACAAAAGTGATCACTCTCCGACAAATAAAGTCTTGATGGAGCATATCATTATATGGTAATGGTAACAACATATTTGCTCACCTGAAAAGCTTCACCAGAGTACGGAAAACCTGACGGGTGTTGTGACGTGTCCAGTTTGGTGATGGCCGCTACCTTCTCGCCCATACTTTTAACAACTGGAGACTCGTAATCCTTGACAAAAGAACTAAAATAATAATGGATTTATTCCACAACTGAGAACATGTTTTATAAATAGTGATAAAATATAGCGTTGGTCTGAACAGAATTTGACACATGGAATGGGAAATTTCTACATTGATCATTGATATTAACATTTTGATATTCGGAATAAATCAGTGGCGTAGCGAGGGGGGCGTCCGCCCCAGGCGGCAGTCATCTAGAGGGCGGCATTTGTTATAACTAACAAATCCGTTCAAAAATTAAAAATCGCTCAAAAAAAAAAAGAAATTGTTTATTTTGAAATTGAGCTTTTATAAGTAGTCTACAAAATCAAGCAATATTGTCCATAAAACAAGATATTACAAATAATTTAAATTTTGATAACATAATACACGTGGGACGTGGTGGTCGAGAGGTAGCGCGCTCGACTGTCATACCGATGGTCACGAGTTCGAATCCACGCGAAGGCGAGTCCACGAGTCACCCAGCTCTGAATGGGTACCTAGACAATAGTTAGGCGGCTGGGGTAATGCGTGGAACCCCTATAGCCGTGGCCTGTGACCGCTGCATCACTTGCCAACAGATCATCTCTCATGGTCTGTGGACGCAATTATCTTCTGAATAGGAGGAGCGTCTGTATATCTAAGACAAGACACAATTTCTCTATTATGAAAGTTAGGTAAGTATAAATATGTTTACTTACTAATGTATTCAATTTCTTTGTTTATAAAAGAAATTATATATTTATAAAATAAAAAAAATATATATTTATAAAATAAACAAATAAAAGCATATTAATTGTTAATAATTTTGAGTGTAAATTTGGAAAATGTTTTTGTCTCATTTGGGGTGTGAAGGACCTGCGACCTCAATAACTTTTTTGTGGCCTTTAAAAATAGTATCTGTATTTTTAAAAATTTGTATTTATAAGTATTTCATCTTATAAAGCCTCTTTTATTAATGCTTACATAAATATGGCATTGGATGGTTAAAATGTTCCCCACCTATTACAATGTACTTCGTTTCAATTACAATTATTTATTAATGTTTATTAATTTATAAAAACCATCATACGATTGGCCTAAGTGGCCGTCCCTAAATTACGTCACGCGTTTTGGGGTGATTTTTCACCCCCTGCCTCCCTTGTCACGCGTAGTCAAAAAACTTAGACCCCTTCTTCAATGTGACATCACAAAGTCCCCCCCCCCCATAAAAGCCGCATTTTCTGTTTGAAAATGAGCATGTTTTCAATCAATTTTTTGTCATTTAAATATTTTTTTAGTGTAAAGCTGCACTGTAACGTAACACTGTAACACGCGTGAAACTGTAAAATTTCATTAAATAAAGTTTCGGTAATCACTTATTTAAGTTGAACTTTTATTTAAAGTTGCGCGTTTTGATGTGGCTTCAAATGTGTGACACCGCTATCCCACTATGTGTGATATCATTTATGGAGTCTCCTAAAAGGGCGGCTAATTGGAGACCGCCCCGGGCGGAAAAAGCTCTAGCTACGCCACTGGAATAAATTCTTGAGAAAAGAAGTTTAGATCTAAGAGCTTAAAAGTAAACAACCCGAAAAACCACAATTTTTTAAAAACTATAAATCCCCTACATAAGAAACGTATTGATTATGTTCATTACAAAACGTACCACACGAAAGACAAGCATAAGCATTTACATGCAACCTAGAGATAATCTAAAAAATTAATTAATTTAATTACAGTACATTCGATCACAATGAAATTTTGATAGAATGCATTTTTAGAAAACAAAAGTCTATTTGTAAAATTTCAGCTTGACAGAATCCCGAAAGTGGATTATTTTTTACTTTTGTATTTTCGCGGGCCCACGACAGTTAGACAAGATGGTGAAGTTAAAATAAGGGATTTTATAATACTCAAATCTGGCCAAATGACTTACAGCTCACTTGTTCGGCCTTCACCTTGGACTGATGCTCCTCCCCTCTCTACTTTGCCTCTGTCCAGCTGTAAAAGTTTACATTAGCACATTTTGGTTAGTTTCTTAGTGTCAGAAGTAAACATTCAAGAAAAGTCATAGCATCATAAATACAGTGTAGTGTAGACAATCATGTTTATTTATTTTTTTTAACATCAAAATGACTTTTGCCGCGGTCAGTCAAAGCAGATGATCATGATGTAGCCGTCAAAGTGGAGTGTTTGTTAAGGCTGCTTACCTTCTTCCTGACGAAGTCGATGATGTAGGTCCCTTCGTCATCTGTAATGACTTGGTAATAAAGACACACATAAGGAGAGATAGAGATGACTTCCTGTTTGAACCGATTGTATGGAGGTGAGGCAACGCTGTACTTACAAACCAGGCGTTGGTCGAACTTACCCTGAATAATAATTAGATTTTTGTGGATTAAACAGTGGTGGGCTTAAGTTGCAGGTTATTTCATGGGCGGTTTTTAATTTTTAAAAAAAGGCATTCCAGATTGTTCGCAGAAATGGCAAACATCAGTGATGAGTCAAAAAAAATATTTGAAAAACGTCTAAAAAATTAGAGGTAGTTCAAGAAATGTATTTATTATGCATATTTTAAAAAACAAAGATTAAATGTTACTGAAATAAGAAAGTTCTTTTTTTTTTAAATTTCGACTCCTAAATATCTGTGTCGCATCGAAAAATATTATATCGCTCAATAAATATTCAACTGAAATGGAATCATGAAAAATATAATGTTTCTATTATGGAAGGGAATGGGTTGTGTAAGGGTGGGTAATGATTTTTCTTGCGGATTTATTTTAATCCTGAAATTTGAGTAATTTTAACTTATCATTATCTCCGTGATGTTCCTGAGGGTAGGGTTTCGTGGGGGGGGGGGGTAAAATCCATCTAGCTCCACCCCCTTAACACATCCCACCATCACAGAAACTAATGAAACACACTTGCCAATTAATCGTTCTATTTGCAGTAGCAATTTTGTTTTTCTGAGAGCCCTTAGAAACCCAAGACTTTTTACAATTTCGTGGGACTGCACAACTACCCGTCGTTGGAAAAGGTGGACTCTAATCTACATAAAAATTGTGATAATTAAATTTATTAACTAATTTTTGTCTCCTACCTACTTTATAATGTTTTGACATTTTTGGATATTTTGAAATATTCACCGTATTTAATTTGCTTTGTAAAGAACATAGCCTCCTAAAATTCTTCTCATCCTCGTTCGGGTTTTCTTCATAAACTCGTGGTTTTGTCTCTAGCTCCTTCCTTAGCTCAAAGGTGTCGCCATTGGATGGGTCTGAGGAATGGCGATATAATAAACAATTATAAACTTATGGGGAAAAAATAATAAATAAATGTTTATTATTTTAACGTACTCCTTGCCAGTCACTCGCTGATCTGATCTGTTATATTACATTTACAGACATTCCTTTAGACGAAATTGCTCTCAGTCTCGCGACAGTCCACCGCGGCAAGTGACATTTCATAAATAAATCAAAAATTTTTAGTGTTCTAAAAGAACAATATTCTGAAGTAAAGCCCATTAAACAAACAATATTTTTAAAACTAAAGCCAATCAAGCTACTATTTGGTGACGCCTTGTCTCGAGTCAAACAATGTTCCCTTTAAGCTTTGCTGTCGCGCAAATATCAGACAGACGCCGCGTTGCAGTTTAAAATTACTGCGCAGAAAATGTTGTTAAATATTGTACACAAAATGGAGTCTGTGCAACTTTGCACACGAGTTCTTTAACTAAGCACACGGACAATCGAACCATAGAGGAAACTTTGGTGACAACCTGTACTTATCACGTTTCACCCCTTCTCAGGAGAACCTGTTTTTTTATGGTGGCGGTATGTCTAGTGGACCCCTCAACTGTTACACATTGAAATAGGTTTGAAGCATTCCGTAATATTCGTTTTAAAAGCACATTTCCGCAATTATCCGTAAAATTTCCGTTTATTCTGGATATCCTGTATAAAACAGAAAATTGTTGAGATTTTTAACATAGTAAAATAATATGGAGTTATGTTCTCAGGAACACGTACTTTTTATTTGAAATCTTACATCGATTTACAGAACTGTAGATGTAAGACTTAACGCATTTATCACTTTATTACTCGAATTTCACTCTCAAAAGGATGATATTCATTTTTTAAAAAAAAATTTGTCCCCAAATGTTTTCAGAACACGTTTTAAAACAACTTTGCTTAAATATCCCTTTGGCTGTTTACAAAAACTACAGACTTGCTTTAGATGGAAAAGACGTAAACAAGGTAAGGGTTAACCTGACAGGACGTAACAAAAACTTAGCTGTGGTTAAAAAACTTGGCTGCGGTGATATCCAAAGAATCCAAGAAAGTCACTTTCTTGGATTCTTTGGATATCACCACAGCTAAGTTTTTATTTTTTATATTCGTTTTATTTGTGTATTGTATGTCCCTTGACAAAGGCTCTTTGCCAAAACGTTTGCTATTAGGTTACGTCCTGTCAGGCTAACCCTTACCTTGTTTACGTCTTTTCAATTTACTTTTTTATAAGCCTGATTGCAGTCTCACCCCTCATTTTGTTTACAGACTTGCTTTAGATATCGATTAAAATGAGATTAAAATTCGCTTAGCATTTTTGGGAACAGCTGTAGTGTGCTTTGCATATTAACATTTTTATGTGGCTTGTCTTTTTTTTCCTCCAATTTTATCAGAGCGAAGCATGAACGCATGTCAATGGGATTAGTTCTCGCTGGTGGCCATCACTTCTTATTGAAAAACAAGTTTATTATTTTGTAGTAATGAGTTCATTCCTTACCAACGTTTTCAAACCTCATCAGTCGCACGACAGCTCCAACCTGTTCCCACACAACCTTTCTTTTCTTTGGTTTATGCCTGTGTTAACCGTTTTCTTGCCTACATAATCAATCACCATCTCTATTTGACTATTTGTCTTGTTTGGGTAGATTTTTCTTTGCTTGACAGTTTCAATCGTAGTCTTTAGGATTTTTTAAAAAAATTCTTTGGCTTTTTCTCACATAAGGCGGCAACATAAGAGATAAATCTAGCCGTTACATAAAAGATAAATCTAGCCAAACCTACCAAGAATGATTGATTTTCGGAATAGAGCATCTGCTGTCTCATGGTGTCCCATCTAAGATTGAAAGTAATGAAAGGAAAATGTACATCGATCAACTTAATGTCTCAGTATATATACAGTGTGGCAGATAAGTCATTTTATTTTAACATTTCTAAATAAGTAGATAATTGAGTTTATTATTTCTTCTCCAATATCAGCAAAGGGCCGTCCATAAATAACGTCAAACGATTTCGGCCGATTTTTCACCCCCCTCCTCCCTTCGTCATACTTTGTCACTAAAAGTTAGAACCCACCCTCCAATATGACGTCACAAAGCTTTGGCAACAGCCCCCACCTTAAGAGCCATATTTTCTAATAAAAAATAAGCATGTTTCGAATTTTTACCTTTTTGTCATTAAATATGTATTTTGTGTAAGTCTGCACTCCAATATCGTAAACACGTGAGGCCATTTAAAGCGTCATTAAGTAAATTGCAAGCAATCAAATATTAAACTGGACATTTTTTTAAGTTTCGAGTTTTGATGTGACGTCACATTTCATGAACACCCCCTCCCCCTCGTCACCCATAGTCACATATGCGTGACCCCCTCCCACCCCGCCCTAGGTGCGTGACGTAATTTATGGACGGCCCCAAATGTTTCTATTGTTAAGATGATCAAGATATCAGATGAAATATTTCTGTGACCATCTGTTCATGATTACCAAACTCTATATACGACGTCTTACTGGAATAATTTTCAAACTTAAAATCTTCAGGTCTATGAAATTCTATCGAATCAAATACTACCATCCTCCCCAATAGGTACATTGATACATCATAATACTAGGTAAGTTATACCACTACTATGTATACCACCATCAGGTGCACTAAAACATTATTGTAGGCAAAAGTTTCACAGGGGTCTGAAGCAAGTTCGGGTCTTTGAATCTTATTGCACAACGAGCAACAAAGCCCGGCCTAGTACGTTCCGTCGTCGTTTCGGTGGCATGTTGTCTAGGCTTAACAGTAAGGATTAGCTGGAGTGACACACTTCAAGATGGGAACACCGGACTGAATGATGACAAAAATACGGCACCAAAAATAATTCGTTTTGAACGTCCGAGATTGATGGACCAATCACTATCAAGGATAAGGCTCCATTAAAAGTATTCTGTTTAACTCTAACATTTTCGAACCTTTACATTTTTTTTTCAACACTGTTCGTGCAGACAAAATTGTCAGGAATTTTAAATCGACATTGCATTTTGTCAAAACCAATTTAAATGTCAAAATTTATGATGCATGAGTGAAAGACGATAGGGCAGTGGCGTAGCTAGGGAAAGTGTCACCCAAGACACGCTATATATCTTTACCTTCAACGAGAAAATTTTCAGTGCACAGGATGTGACGTCCGATGTTATAAAATATATATATCGAGTCAAACCATCCACATTTCATTTCAAGATAGAACGACGGATAATATTTAATTATTTTGAAATTTAAGACTCATCCTCTAAGTGTATATCGCTTGACAAGGACATTTCTGGTCAAGTATTTACATTTTAGAAATGAGAGTGTTTTTAAGGTCTCTATCATTGACCTGTCGTAAAATCTAAATATACTAGTATACTAGTATAGCAATTAGTTTTGAGTCGGGAATACTTACTCTCATGTGCACGCGCCCAAGAAGGCCGATTATCTGTCCCTCTGAAGGGTATTCGTTGCTCCACAAAGAAGAGTTTCTTTTTAAGTCCAACGTTGCCTCAAGCCACGACGCACAGCTTTTCATGTGTCCCTCTATTACGGACAAACAAAATTGTTTCAAGTAAAAATGAGATTCTTCGTTTATAATAGAGATCATGCAGCAGACAGTGAAATATCACACATATAATAGGGAATAAATGGCTCATCGCTTAAAGTGAAAATTACATCTTTCATGTTTAGATATAGAGTCTAGATGAAAAACTCAAATTGTCTTTAAATTTCTTTAACACGTAGTTAAAATTCAATAATTACCTAAAAATTTTAAACATTTAAAAAGAAAACAACATTAGACATGTTTCTATTACTTAAAACTTTCAGACTCAGACCAGTGGCGTCACTATGGGTGCGATGGGGCGGCCGCCCCAGGTAACACCAACAGGGGGGCTGACAGCAAAATGTAAAATTCTGTATGTTCCCATTATTTGGCACTGGAAAACTCGGAGGAGTTTCATGGGTTAAGTCGTAAGGGGGTGACACTATGATCTACCGCCCCAGGAAACACCAACCCTAGTGACGCCTCTGACTCAGACTTCTTCCCGCACAAAGTCTTACCAGAAAAAGCTGCTTGCCCAACTTGAAAAGCGTCTAAAACAGACAGAGAAGGTCCACTGTAGCCAAGATAATTACCTTGAATCATATCTCGTGGTTCTAACCCATACACTTCCTAGTTTAAAAGAGTTAGACTACGGTATAAATAGTATATTTGTGTGCAAATGTTTCGTAGGTTTTCACCAAAAAAAAAATAATTAATGGAGCTAAATATTGATTATAATAAATAATTAAGATAAACTTAATCAAATGCGGTTATATATGAATAATATTGATACCCAGTTTTAAAAAAATGATTTTTAATGTACACCCATTGCCCATTACCCATATGTATGTTCCAATTTTAATTTATAAATATGTGTTTTATGATGTTGCATTTTAGAGGTACACAGTACACAGCGTTAATGTCCTCTATACGCCCTGTGGTTTTATAGAGATTATACAGGATTATGCAGCAGTCGAAGCTTTCAATGGGGCCGTCCATTAAGTACGTCACGCTCCAGATAGGGGAGGGGGTAAGAAAGTGTGAAAGTTTGTGACACGGGGGAGGGGGGTTCCGGCCATGTGTGACGTCACAGTGTTTTATGTCTAAATTTTAATTATTTTGTTAAATATTTTGTTCGAAAGTGTGACGTACTTTAGGGGGGGGGGGTCCGAGATTTATGACAGGAGGGGGGGTAACATGGCTAAAAATAGCGTGACGTACTTTAAGGACGGTCCCCAAGAATGCCCTTCGGTTTTGTTACTTCCAGTTGTTAATGATTATATGCATAATTCTGTACCTGTTTTCCTTTCCTTACACAAACGCAGAATGATCGTCATTTTGAGTATGTATTTAAATCAGGCTTACATTTTCATAGACATATTATATTTGTTTTTCCAAGTTCAAGAATACATTAAGCTTTAACATTTTTTTAACATTCACAGTTTTGAAATCTAGATCTATAACTGTCAAATATATTTGAAATGGCCGATTTTTATCCCTCTTCCCCTTTCGTCACAAAAACTTAGAACCCCCTCCAATATGACGTGACACTCTTTTGACACCCCCCCCCAAGAGCAGTATTTTATAATTGAAAATTAACATGTTGCAAATTACAATTTTTGTCATTTAAATTTGGATTTAGTGTAAGGCTACACTCTAACACCGTAAAACGCGTGAAGCCATTTAAAATGTCATTAAATGAATTTCAAACAATCAATTATTTTAAAAGAACTTTTATTTAAAGTTTCGCATTTTGATGTGACGTCATATTTCTTAAACCCTCCCCCTCCCCTTTGCCACACATCGTCACAATTGCTTGACCCCCCTTCCCTCACCCCACCCTAGGCGCGTGACGTCATGTATGGACGGCTCCATTGGGGTTTCGCCTTCTTACAGAGAATTACTGTGTGTGAAAATCACCCACCTGCAACCTTACAAATGATTTCCGAGCTCCCACTAGATCATACTCGGTAGCCACAACTGCTAAGTCTTTCACGATGTCATCTGTAGCATCTGTTGATATCACGAAAGTTTTTCTTAACTAATTTCTGTTGCATTGCTTATAAAATGGAAAACTTGTCATTATTTTAAATGCGTGAATAAAAATTTTAAAAAAATAATACATTTTTAATCGCGCTTACAAATTCGTGCTTAAAACTCGAATAAAAAAAAAAATTTAATCAAATTATTGGCTAAACCACTTCAGTTCTTTTGGTTACGTAACAGCCTGTTTAGAGAACCTTGGCTACATTTAGGTTTTATAAATTATGCATGCAAAGCAAACAAAATTTTACATTTCCCCCCTATAACTACCTTGAGCCTCTTTAATATCCTAGCAACATCCACGGGAACTCATGGCCATATTTACGGGTCTGCAGGTGTATCATTATAAATTATATCAATTGAAATAAGGCAATTTTACAAGATTGTATCTGTATTGTAAATGCTGTGGACCCTGCTTGAGGCTCTGCGATTAGCCTATATTCGTACTTAACACTGAACGTATCCCCTTATAGTCCGCCACAAACTGTTTCATGATCAGGTAAACTCCGTTAGGATGTTTCAAGTATTCCAAGAGAACCTCTCGCTGCCTCGATTTCACTTTAATCATCCGGTTCTGGTAAAATCTGAGAATTAAATAATATTAAATATAAATAAAAAGTTTTTTTTTAAACATTGGAATAATTATCTTGCTACATGTTTTGTTAATGTATACATTATGGGCTATTCTATGAACTTTACCATCTTTAATTTGATAAACTAACTGGTCCAATCAATTTAGACATTTTCTTTATTAATAGTTTTGCTTTGAGCATCTCGATGCGTGGGGCCAAGACGTGTACGGCTCTTCCCTCTGAACAAATATCTGTCTCAAGTTTTACTAACATGCCATCAACTTTTATTAAAGTAAAGTGCCGACGGAGAGAGATGATCCCTCTGACCTTTTCCTCAAAAAAAAAAAAGGCCCTGAATCAGTCAAGCTGCCTTTATGATTATTACTATTACATTCCGTTACATATTTTGTTTTGTGCCATATTCTCTTTTGAAACCATTTCATAAAAAGGAGTGATACGAAACCTCTCCCCTAAACCCTGATCCGCACTTAAAATAGTGTTTCGCGCCACACTTCAATTTTTGACATATTTTTACAACCTAAGGTTTTGAGTTATCCTAATTATCCTCATAATTATATCCTAAAGTCAGAGTCAACTAATGCCTTTAAAGAGTTATAAGATTCTGTCGCTTTTTAAAATCCTTTATATTAACTTGTTTGACTTTGGATCGATTTTTAACACACTTCCTCGTAAGCTAGCGAGCTGAAATTTTGCAGGCAGAATCGTGCCGATGATAAAATGATGTAATACAAAATTTCAGATTGATGGAATGTACTGTAATTAATTTATTGAATTTTAAAATGAATTTAACGTCTCTACGTATCATGATAATTTTTAGATTGACTGTCGTGGTGCGTATTATGTTCAACAACCTTTCCTTTCGCGCAATAAGGTGCGCATTATATTGATAATACTTTTTAAAAATATATACACGATCGGTGCGCATTATATCACACACGTTTTACGAGACATAATACTAGAATTTTGTATTTTCAGATTGTTTTGCATTGCGTATTATAAAACACTCTATATAATAATAATAAAATGATAATTTATATAGCGATGTATCCCAGCAAGGGCTCACAGCGCTTTACATGGAGATAACAACACATATATGCATATATTAATTAAATAAACATTCATATCATACTAACTACATAAATGACCATACTTTATACATCAGCTACGTTAATCATTAAAAGAAATGTTGTTTCATTAATTTTGAAGATAAATTTTGAAAAGATGTGTCTTAAGTGCAGTCTTGGAGGACTTAGTAGTTGAAATACTACAGTGTACTGGTAGAGAATTCCATTGTTTGGCTACCCAAAAAGAAAATAATCTTTCGCCAAATGTTTTAGTTTGTGTCTTAGGAACACAGAGAATGCGTGTGTCTGCAGAAGAACGATTTGGAGTCAAAAACTTGTTGTTTTTTAAAGTTTTTTTAAAATTTAAACTAAATTTGTTTGTTTATTTATTTTTTAAAGTAAAAAAATATTCATAAAGTAAATATTTCTAACGCAAAGTAGAACCATTGAAAAAGATATATATATATATATCCTTATTATACATGCTTATGAGAACAGATGTGTGAACGGTTAAAATTCAACGTTGATGTTATGCTGTATTGATATTTTTTAAACCTTGTTACAGTGACATAGAAAATGTACCATCTGTTTCAAAAGGAAAATTGAATGCGGATCTGGGTTATTTTGGAAAGATCTGGTGTGTTGCCATTATTTATTGCCCATGTAAATCAATTCTAAATAGTCAAATAAAGCTGCTCAATGTTTACATATTATAAAGAAACGCCACTACATTTGCACCATTACATTGCTCTTTTCATTTCTTATTTCTTAAGCTGCCCAAGTTCCACGCAAAAAAAAGTTTTTTTCTTAAGTTTCTTTTTAAACATAAAGATTTTCTTCAAAGATTTACTCTTAAAATGCATTATGTATCGTTTCAGATAAGTCAGCTAGGTGTAGATATGACAAAAATGTACAAAACTACTTTTTGATACAGTAGGATTTCATAAATATATGTTATTAACATTTGTTATAGAATGGTCTTAACAACAATTGCGGTATATATGACTGGCATATAGACGTTTAAACTCTTTTTTGTCTGTACCGATCAACACTGTTATTTTGAAGTTTCTTTTTTCCCATTCAATTACCATTTAGAGTAACCAGCATTGTTATTTGAATTTTTTTTTCATCGTTAAGTGTTGATGTTGAAATGCGCAATAAAACAATGAAAGAAAAAACATTTTTGAAGCTTGTTATATTAGTAATAGCAAGTAATATGTGAAGACTACCCAGCGCTTTATACTAGGACGAGAATTTTTAGTGCAACGCATAACACGAGTGATTATAACGCGCTTCCACTAATTAAGATTAAAAGGATCATTGCCCATCGAACTATGAGTATAACAAAGATATTTGTCTCAAGTAGAGGCCGCGATCATTTGATTTTTAACCTGATGATAAATAAATGAAATGTTGGAGATGGTGAGTGCTTCTCTTTAATTATTAACTAATGAGATCTAAGCCATGGTCCTACAGGAGTGGCACTAACTCTTTGTGAGCTTGAAGGATACTTGGAAAATCAGGTCTATTTATTTATTTTACCACATTTTTCATAATTTTAAAAATGAGTGGGGGCAATGCAAACGTTTTAAAATCAATAGAGTGTGTCGTATTGCAAGGAGTTTGAGAGCTCTCAGTATAACCGATATCACCATGTTTTAACTTTAACAATGTCCTGCTCTAAGTCAAGGAGATACAAGAGTTTGATGTTATCAGAGGATTTATTAGAAAAACTGTCGATACGGATTATTTTCAATTGGCGAGCAGGAGAAATACATAAAAATCAGGACGTGTAAAATCCGAACTGTAACTTTTTATTGAAATGAAAACTGTAAGTATATTAGACACTGCTCATTCAGCCTGCCAAATGAGATTTTAATCATTTAATTTTTTTAAATCAACAAATAATCACGAATAAACAAAATTGACGAGTGCTCTTCAATATTGACAGTTTGTGTCAATGTAAGTGTAAGTTCTTTAAATCACTACGTTATTGTGATGTATGTTTTTAAAATAGTGGACTGAGTGAAAATTTCAAATTATACATCTGACAAAAATATCAGACAAATAACAGGTATCAACAGTAAAAAATGGTTACTAATCTCTACATAGTGTATCCCTAACAAGTTTGAAGATTTTAAATTTAAGCAGAACTGAAAACACTGAAATGATTTAATAAGCTTGCTCTATTTGTTTTTCTCTAAAAATTAACCCTATATAATAATAATGATAATTATGGTGATGATGACGATAAAACATGTTTGTGTCATTTTAAGCAAGATAACTTGAAACATAAACATGTCACTTACTCGGAAAAATAAGACATGGCTTGGGCATCGCCTAGCTTGGACACATCTGCCTGGAGCTTTTCTAAGGTCAGCTCCTCCAACAAGACCATGTCCTCAATTTTCTTTGACGACGTGTAAATATCCAACACAGCTCTATGAATCAGCGCTAGGACAAATAGACACTGAAGGTAAAGGCGATTCATTTCAATGATTTACGTTCAACTATATGAATGTCGCCGTCAAGTGAGAATCTAATAAACACATGCACACGACATGGGCTTTGTCAAAGTTTCCAATCCCCAAAAAACACGCGTAATTGTTTCACTGTGTTGCAAGTTAAGTTATATTGATTAGAGACGGGACCAAGGTGCCTCGTGGAAGAGCTTGTACAGTGCTCTCACAAGTATGTGAATGAAATCATTGACCATAGCTTGGCTCGGGTTTCTACCACGTCTGCTCCCGTCAGCACGTCTCATTGAAGAGAGGCAACAGATTGACTCAGGGTTTGCAAAAGAAGAAAAATTTCTTTCCTACGTGTCTCAACAAGTGACTGGATTAAATATATAATATGAAAAGCAAAAGTGTTTCCTCTAAATATCACAAGTATTATTGATTGATTTATACGGCGAGCAATTAAGCGGGCGGTCTTTTAAAATAACTGTATTATTTGTAAATTATAATTGAATAGTTTATATATATATGAATTACATTATTTATATATTATAGTTGGATTTTGTGTATATTAGAGTATGGCTATTGGTATTTTTTTTAGATTTGGATTGTTGTATATTAGAGACTGCAGGCATCCCCCTACCCCGCTTCCGTAGGGGTCAATCCTGTTTTACATACACAATTGGGGTAGGGAGTGGGGTTGAAATAAGAAATTTTGCGTAAGGATTCAAGTGGGTAAGGGGGGAGTATCAATTGAATACGTACACATAACCAAATAAATAAGTAACCCATGCAATAATTACAGAAACAAACAACTCTCAGAAGACTGGTTGATATCACAAAAATAGGATTAGGACACAATTACTTTGTCCCGATATATTAACAGTTTTGACCAAGAGATTTATTCTTGGCTTAAATATATATTTGTACTCATTAAAGTATAAATTCATTTTTATTAGATTCGTGACAAAATTTCACAAATTAAATGAGTGGGAACTACAGCCTAAGTATCTAACGCTAAATACCTGATTAATGCGCTTTCTCATATTTGCAACTTTAGATCAGTTGAAATACAGTTTAGATAAATTGTCTGATTTTATTTGGTATTCAATCACCTTCCAAGGGCACCCTTTAAGAGAAAATTTTTAAAAATGTATTTTCTATATCCTTACAAGTTTTTCCATATATTTAATTGTGTAAACGTTCTATTCTGTAAAAACATCAGCTTTTTTTTTTTATTTGACAGTAAAGTGACTAATTTTTAATTAAAATGTATGATAACACATGTCGTGTCTCTTACGTCCCAGTTATTAGTTTCTCTTTCTATTGTTACCATTTTTCAATGTGTATTAATTATTAATGCTTTTTTACTGTGGCACAATAATACTGTTTATTTTTAATATAGTTTCAAATATATTTTTAACAGATGCAGATAGGCTACATATGTCACACAATCAGCACATGATGTCCTTAATGTTTACAGAGTAAATAAGCTGATATGAGGGCATCAAGAATGTGAAACCCAAAAACTGTAGAAGTAATGGACTCAATTATATTTGACCAAAGATCGTTTGGGTACTTGATTATTTACCGTATTTATTTTTAAAACTTTCTTTACCACTTTAATTTTGCACATTATGGAAAATATATTATAATTATGAATAGTTTGTAATTATTTATTTAATAATCGTGTTACCATGATTGGTTGTGGTCGGCACAGTATTAATTTCAAAATGTACAGAAATGTGTTTTTTTGTTGTTGTTGTTTTGTTTTTTTTTCAAAATGCCTTCTCACTACTAGGGCTGTCAATTTGTTGAAAAATGCTGCCCGGGTACTCGTCAAAATTTCGAACGGGTACCCGGGTTACCCGTTCGAAACATCGCATTATTTTCCCCGTCATGACCGCTATACAATCGTACCTAGTGCAATAAGGGAAATAACTCTTGATAGTTATTGTGAGAGTTAATTAATAGAGTTATGGTTTCTTGAGATATGAGAAATAAAAACGGAAGTTAATACATGATACAACCAACAAGATGGGCGTTTGTTTAAATCATTACACCTAGCTACCTCCCAGTCACCTCATTTCACACAGTACTCTCACGGCCGTCGTTCATAAATGACGTCACGCGATTTTGGCCGATTTATAACCTCGCTCACTCCCCCAATTGTCACAAAATCTTAGAACCCCCTCTTACATGTCGTCACAAAGATTTGCAGCGCCCCCCTCCCACCCCCCATAAAAGCCGTACTTCCTTTTTGAAAATAAGCATGTGTCAATTAACTTTATTGTCACTTAAGTTTGTAATTAGTTGAACTCTAAAATCGATACACGCTAAATCCACGTAAAACGTCATTAAATAAATTGTAAGCTTTCAAGTTTTTAAGTGGAACTTTCATTTTAAGTTTCACGTTTTGATGTGACGTCACATCTTTAAAACACACACAGTTCGTCACAAATGTGTGACCGCCTCCTCCCTTAGATGCAATACGTCATTTACGGATGGCTTCTTACCCGTATCTTAGACTTACTGTTAGTAACTAGTTTATTGACTTTAAAATGACAAATTTGGGTGTATTATTTTTTTTTTAATTTTGGACAAGGCACACTTTGCAACGAACACGCCAAACACAATCGAATGTAGGGAGGAGAGGGGGTAGATAAACAACACCTACAATCGGAAATCCTATGTCGGCGTATTTCAAAGTAACTTTAATGTCAAAGTCAAAGCAGGAATGTTTGTATTTACAAAACTAAGCATGGCCTCATTTATCTCTATGCAGTCTCTCCCCACGGCCGACGACTTACCCATTTGAAACTGTTAGTAACTAATTAATTTAATAGGCTACCTTTAAATGCTGACAACCTTGTACACATTATTAACATCAGTTCATGTAGGTCAACACATTAATGGACACAAGAAACACAAGCGAATGCAAGGGGTGTGGGTTATATGAGTGAAGGGAGGAAAGGGGGCTAGTTAAACAACTCTAGGTAGTATCAATGGGCGTATTTCAAAGGAAAGTTGGTGTCAAAGAAGGGATTTTTTAAAATCTCCAAAAAGCTGCTTTGTTTGTTTGTTTGTTTTTAAAATTCCTGTTTTCTTTATTACGTTTCGTTTCTGGAACTCGCTTAGATATTTTAATTGATGTGAGACATCGTTAAAATCGGTATTTATAATACGGATATAAAAGTGAGGGTCATTAAAGAATAGAACATTGTGTAAGTTTTATTTGAAATAATGTCTATTGATGTTTTAATTTGTTGTTTAGTTGTGACACCATCATCCTACCTAGTTATTATTGTCACAAATACTGACTAATTTTGAATTTGTTTAAGACAATTTCATCTTTCTAAAATTTATAAAACCAAGTGTTTTTTTTCCTCTATGACCAAGTAAGCGTTTTAGAGCCTATACAAATGTTACTCCAACGACTATAGGATAGCATGGGCACAGGTCCTGGGCCTTGTCAGGATTCCCGCCTAGCAGATAGTTATCAAGGTTCAGTGAAAATTTTAATGTCATTTTATCCCTTATATTAGGGATAGTAAAGTGACCTTTTATATCTGATGTTTAGTGCGCCAGTTATCAAAATTTAGGATACATATAGATTAAACTTAATATAACAATTTAATAGTTTTAGTAAGTATTATATACTTGCAAAATTTAAAATGGTTTCTTTTTAAATTAACTTTTACTTGTAAACGAATGTTTAAGTTACTAAAAATATTTTTGTCTAGTAACACAAGTTTCTAATAATATGCCGCAATGAATAGAAAATAAAATTTCAAATGATTTCAAAAGAAATACACAATTCTTATCATTTTACCTTACTTTTCTAAAGAACAACGCAACTGATAACATAAGTTTGTTCCGGTGCTTTATGGTGCGCAAAATAAAACTAGTATTTCCCAAGTCACTCACTAACTGGATTGAAGTATCCGTAACGCTTTGACATCCGTGTTTGAGATTATATTTTAAAATAAATTGTGCTTTAAGAGGTGTGCAACATAATTATAAATTACAGATTCATGCGGTAAAGAAAATAGTGTATGACGTCATTGTTTTAGCCTACACTTAATTTTTGGAAACAATAACGATGTAAAAAGAGGATTAGATGATTTTAATTATAAAATACTTTTTTTGTACATATCAGGAAGTTAAATATTTCGTATTTATCTAACTAGAATAAGTTATTTGGGGATTTGGACCAAAATAAAAAAGGTTATTGCCACAGGCGCCCCTACAAGACCAAGTTACTTATAACGCACAAGGAGAGTTAGCCAATAAAGATTTATTTTATGATAGAGTTTTCTTTCTCACTTACAAAATGTAATGCCTATTTGTAATCTTTGTAAAGAGGGCCACATTCCATGAAGTAAAAATATTCGCGGGCCGGATTAAGATAAATTACCAAAATGACATAGTTGAGACTGAGTATTGCTTTCAAAGAAGATGATTTTTTTAAAATTTTTGTTGTAATTTGTTTGAGTGCATTTTATAATTTTTAATATCTTTTTTATCTTTTGAGTGGGCAATACGATAGAGAGTTTCAAAACTTTATAAATTTCGTATTCCATTATTGGAAATTTACAAAAATTGCATAAATAATGTAATAATGGCAAAGTTATGGAAGAACGATTTTGATTTTAAAAATGCGTAGATCTACCTTCCGAATAATAGAATGTGTTGAAATTTAACTAGAGCCAAAAAGATGGTCTAAAAACTTGTGACGAAAAACGGTTTTAAAATGTAATTACACGAATGCCATATTTCATTTCCCTTTCCGATTTTCCTACTTGGCAAAATAAAAAATATTACTACATCGATTTTTTACCATTGTTAATTTCGATTAATGCCAAAATTTTTAAAATTTATGACGTATTAAAACACTTATTGAACGTTCTTGTTGAAAATCTATATAACACTGGAATGTCTCCATTATATGTCATCTTTTAACCAACTACGCAAAAAGACAAGTGTGTTGACATTATTAAGTTTTAAGTGATGAGTGGGTCTAATTGACAAAATAACCAGCCGAGCTGAACAGTCATTCATATGGAACTGAGATAACTTGTATGCACAACACTGTCTTGGTAAGGAATGACATTATCGTATCTCGGTGTTGATTAAGTTCCCACCATTGCACTATCTATGAGGAAGTCTGCGGCGTATGCTTCGCCACGGGTCGTAGCTAGTATAACTCGAAATGGAAAACATTGACAGATTGTACAAAATATTTATGCAGGTTGAATAGTTTTTATGGAGATGGGTAGAAATAGTGTTGCATGGGATATCTTACAGAGCTTGCTGAATATCGTATTGTTTCTTGCTTGCAATATATTCCATGGTACAAAGAACTTGAATCTGTACTAATAAAAGGCAAAGCCCTCACTCACTGAATCATGCATCACTTATTCTCAACTTCCCGTTTAGGTAGAAGTAGAAGCATGAAAATTTGGGATTATTCAAACAAGGCGTGCAAAACTCTAAAAGGCCAACTGCTTTTCAGCAGTAAAACGCAAAGCAGAAAAGATGTGACGAACTAAAATAACTACCAGCCTGCATGATTGGATATGCCAACAAAGTTAACGAAGACGCACAGTTCATTCAAGACTCACCTTACCCCAGAGGCGTCACTAGTGTTGATGTCCCCCAATGCGGTAGTTCATGGGTGTCCCCATATGCTACGGGCCCCCATCCACATGTGACCGCTGGTATGTTCAGTAGTATGCAAAAAATCTAACAAAGAAATATAGTTGTTAACACATATGTATGTAGTACTATCCCGATCCCTCATATATAACGTATATACCTGTCCTCGTCTCACCATCTCTGTCTCAATTTTATCAATAATGGCGCAGAAGGCAGATACACGAAATTTGTCTCTGACATTCAGCGATACCTCAGGGGTATCGCCATCAATGACCACTGTCTTTCGTTTACGATTACGAGTTAAAGCTGACTTATAATCCACACCTGGTGTTATTTCTTTTGCAGCTTCTTCAAATCTTTCAAATTCATTCCTAGATTCATGTGCGTGATCTGCTAGCCAAGAATACAAATCATCAAACGTGATTGAGTTCATTTGCTCATTTTGTAGAGCTTGACTGAAACTGTGAAAATATTGAAACACTTCTTCCCAAAAGACAAGCATGAGAGCAAATTCTATTTCTTGCAACTTTTAGCAATGTTTTCTGCTTCTCTTCTGATGGCCCCCTTAAGTCACTGGCCATCTAGTAAACGCATCTATATTCTTTACGGGCGTTCATTCACAAGGCATTCTTTCATAATCTTTAATTTGTTGGTTGAAGCGGAGAAAAAAGTATAGATCAGTTGCACTGTATGGAAGAAGTTAAGTTCCTCTACACAAGAGTCGACGTCACTTCTGCCACCCAGATTTAGTAAATGGGCAGCAGAGGCAATGTATATAGCAATCTCATTTTCTTCTAGATTTTTTTCTCTCTGCACGTCCTTGTAACACCCAGACATCGTAGGACTGACATTTGCATTTCGAAAAATTAACATTACAAACTTCCCATAAGTACTGCAACACTTGCTTTGCAGCTCCAAGAAAGTAAAAAAAAAAAAAAAGCGCTTAATGGGCTCTCCAATACTCTCCATCTACCATTTATCAAAGAGCAACGTTTAACTGGTCTATATGTGAAATATCGGTCCGGTTATTTGAGCTTGTCAGTAGATAATCGGGTTTCGAGTCAACTAATAACGTCAAATGACCTGAAGCGTTTACTTCATCTACAAAATTACTTCATGGAATTTTTGGAACATAATGGCATGTCGATTACGTGCAGCTCCCCGGAAAATATACACATTTTTCTAAAGGACTTGTGGTGCCCTCAAAGGCTTAATATGGTCAATCCAGGCCTGCCCATGACCTCCGTGGGATGGTGTCACCCGGTGTGGTCTGCACCCCACCTCTTCCAGCCTGCTAGTGACGCCTCTGATAAGTAGTACCTTGTTACAGCAAAGGACGTGTCGTACTGACAAGGAAAGGGGTATCTAAAGAACGCGTGAGCCATATCACAAAACATCTATAGCTTTGCGGTCTTTGCCCAAAATTAGTATCTGTTAATGTGCACTCATAATGGAAATCAAGCCTAAAGTTTGTTTGTTTTTTTTTTTTTTTTTTAAATGAAATATTGGAATAGAACTTATTGTTTTCCTGAAAATGTGTAAATATCTGCATCAGGACATAGGCTAAGGGCCATCCATAAAGTACCTCACGCTATTTTTGGTCATTTATTACTCCTCCCTCCCCCCGTCCCCCTGTCACACTTTCTTACCCCCCCTCTCTGGAACGTGACGTACTGTATGAGCGGCCCCCTAGACCAGGGGTGTCCAAACTACGGCCCGCGAGGCGCTCTGACCCGCCCCGCGGAGACCTTTTAATCTAAAAAACAGAAATACTATTTTTACATGTAGTTTACCACAAAACGTCATGTATTACACTTGTGAAAGCAAACATCACCGTTTCCAGAAGTCGACTAAAGCTTCTCTCTCTAAATGAAGAGTTTCCACTTTCTATGATTTCATAACTAAAGGGGGTGCTACCAAGGCGCGTATTATCACTAGTTAAACAGCGCTAGATTTTTCTATATGTGAGCAAATGAAAATAAAAAGGTGGGTGGAATTTTTGAAAAAAAAATGTTGCTACTTCATACAATTGTCCCTCGAATGTAAGAGGTTTCCGTTTTGTTATGAAAATAGGTATTATTGTTATTAAACTTGTGCACATACCGAAACCTACATATTCACATATGTTATATACTTTTATATAAATTTTTTTTTATTTCTCTTCTTTCATATTATAATTTACGTTCTTTCATTGCATTGATAATGACTGATATATTTGGCTAGCCTAGTGTTATAAAGTTTAACTTTTTGGCCAAAGCTGTTAGAGATGTGAACTGAGAGTGACTTATCATTTCACAAGTGGGCAATAGGATGTATGCATATGTACATATATGACTAAGGGACGTAATAAACTTAGTCAAATAGTTGGTGTTATACAGTATGTACCGTTTACAGTCAAACAGTGGTGATTTCTGCATGTGCTTGGAACAACAGTGTCGTGAGGGATTAAGGTGGGGGAGGGATGTGTCGGCATGTCAAAGAAAATTAGCTTACTTTTATGTGAAACATCATACACCACATTTCTTTTCTGTCAAGCTCTCTAGTCGGTATTGCTGTCTTCCCCCCCTCCCCCACCCACTCTCAATATAAACATTGTCCTTGATAACGTAAACAAGCATTATGAC
Source organism: Radix auricularia (assembly GCA_002072015.1). Taxonomy (NCBI): domain Eukaryota; kingdom Metazoa; phylum Mollusca; class Gastropoda; family Lymnaeidae; genus Radix; species Radix auricularia. The sequence goes on along the minus strand of MUZC01000660.1, from coordinate 197,033 downwards.
TGATTTAGCTTGTACAGTCAGACCTCGCTAAGTCGATCTTCCAAAGTTGTAGACCTCCCGATGTCGAATTATTGTTAACTCCTGGCCAAATTCCACGAGACTAATGTACTTAACATCTCCTTAACTCAAGAATTTTGGCTTCCAACCTCCGTAAGTCGAATTTGTCAATGCCTTCGGGTAAAAGAAAAAAATATTATTTCCCTCGTCCCACTATAGAAGGAGTCAAGTGTGTGTATGGCAGGGTGCTTTATTAGGGGTGTTGGTATTTCAAAGCTAAGTCGGCGTCCTTTCCTGTCAAAGATAAGACACCGCATCTCAATCATGTGACTACGTGAATAAAGAATACAACCTGTGCCGCATTATAAAAGCAAACATCGGGAGAAATATGCACACCTGGATGGTAAAGTTCGTGCTGAAAAATGTTCTATATTGCGAAATCAACTCACATATCAGGTGACATTGCTCAGCAAATCCTCGAATAAAAATGATTCCTTAACAAAGGCCAGTTATCAAGTTGCCTATGTCCCAGGGGGTATACTTCTGTTCCGCTCAACAGAAATATACATTTATATGTTCATAAAGTAACCAAATGCCAACATACCAATATGCCGCTAATTTATTCTGGGACACACTGGTGTCTGTCAACAAAATACATATTTTATAGACTTTTTCAAGGTTGATCTGATGTCCATCATTCTGACAAGATTTAATCCTCATACTCATAAGCAACTCTAAATGTAACTCTTACAACATATTTCTAGATTATACTTTTCTAGAATTCATTAGGCTAAATCCACGTTCGCAATGAGCGCTCGATGCTAGAAATACAGCACAAATATCAAACAGGGTGGCAATGTCGCTGAATCATTCTTCATTCATGAAAAACTGAATCACCTCGTCGAAAGTCTGAATCAACCCACATTGTATTTTGTTCTTCGAGCACTAATCTTAAATTACGATAGTGATCCATAAATTTCTCCACAATGTCTTCATAGCTTTTAAGAATACTTTGTATTTATAAACAGGGCACACAGTTATGTTTGTACAAAATTAAAATTTGACATGTCGACTAACGCTTACAACTCAAATATTCACTTAAGTATCAAGTCGCTTTCAATGTTCAAGAAATCAAGAGTCCACTTGCCATTCAGACATTCAAAAAATTTGAGAACTGTATTTGTGTTTTCAGCCTGAATACATTTTAGCAATCTCTGCAGACCAATGAACATTTTCTCCAAGGGGATGTCCTCTTAGGTTATTGATAATTCCTTTTACAAACTGGTGTGCCTTCCTAGTCATTAGATTTTTCGTTTGTAGCAGCTTGCTTAATTTGGCAAGTTCTCCAAATACTTCATGAATGACACTAAGGAACAGTCCGAAACTGTGGGTCTCAGTCTCTGAGATCCTTTAAACTATGTTTATTGACTTGGTCATAATACAAACGTGCCTGCTCTTCACAGTATTCGGTCAGTGCTTGTATGTCATTTCTCTACAATGCTTGTGAAGCAAAGTGTCGTGAAAGCAATCTGATTTTCAGTGTCATCTAAAATAAAATCAGTTCTAGGTGTCCAGGAAAAACTGATTTGTTATTT
>MUZC01000660.1:147245-190511 GCA_002072015.1 Radix auricularia | reverse complement strand
GTTTCAAAAACCAACGCCTCGCCCCGTCCGTTTTGACGTAATGTTTTCCTCTTGTGTGAGATGCCGGTCAACTTTTTGTAAAATTAATAATATAATAAAATTATAAAGCTACGGAGTAAACAATGATGATAAAATGGAATTTATTATTTTTTTTTAAAAATATTATTTTTCAATCGTCAACTCGCCAGAATAATTGAATTTTGCGATTCACACGTTCACCCTCCGTTTTTTTCTGTTCAAATAGGGTTTGAGCTACACTCGCGGTACTGTTAATGTGGTAAACAAATGCCTTTGATAGGCAGGAAAACTGTCACTAAAAGACCGAACTCGAATTTGTGGGCCGATTAATCGCCCGGTATCTTTGCTACGTCTTTCAAATGCCTCTCGTAATATAGGTGCATGTACTTCACTAAGCGGCGTGCGCCAATACGTTTTTTGAATGCCTGAAATGGACTCGTCACAGTCGCTCGCCAGCTAATCAGCTGGATTTTGGTATCGCTTTTACTCACCGCGACAAAGCGAGAGGGAGAGGCGTGAGGCGTGTTGTTTTTTCACCAGTTTTTTTTTTACTACGTTAGTATGTTAGGTTTTTTTTTTTTTTTTTTTTTTTTTGGGGGGGGGGGGTTACACGGTTTTATGGTAGGCGGTTAACCGTTAGCAAGCTTAATTCTGAAATTATTATGGGGGAGGGGGTGAGTTGAGTCTCTATCGTATTAGTACCATGTATTTTTTTTATTACTAAGGTGCATGCGCTCATGGCATACGCATCAGTCTACAGCTGAATCCCGCTAGTGCTATTAGTTGTGAACTTCAGTGAAGCCAGGCTATAACGCGTCAGTCATGTACGCACGCTTACAGCTAGGAGACTGAAGGCTTGAATGCCAACATACTTGTCAGCTGGACCGTGGTATCGCTTTTACTCACTGTGACAAAGCGAGAGGGAGAGGCACGATATCGCTTGTGTTGTTGTTTTTTTTACTACGTTACCGCTAGTTTATTTGTTTGGGTTTTTCTTCTTTGGTTAAGCGGTCCTACGGTCCTCAATAAAGAGGACCGATCCTGATCTGAGGACCGGTTAACCGAAAGACCGGTTAACCGTTAACAACCCTATTTTAAAGTATGCAAAAGTGAAAGACTTTATAATGGTATAGCATAAAAATTGAAAAGTGAGAGTCTGTACTCTGTTCTGAACTGTTACTGTTAGACTTAAGTATAAGTTTAACAGTGACTTGCGGAATCTATAACACAGGCATGGTGGGAATAATAAATTGTCTCTGTAAATAAGCCTGCTTGAGTGTTCCCAAGCATCCTCACTGTTGTTTTTTAAAAAAAAAAAGGAAGACTGCATCAGGATTCGATCCATTTACCATAGATAACACTATTATAATCTTCCTAATTATCAGCTGCTAGAGTACGTATGCGCTGATGGCCCGTGCAAATAATACTGGAAATTATCCCCACGGCTAAAATCGTGCAAATAATCACTTCGTATATAATATAGGCTTGTTTAATGAAATAAGATTTAGTGAAAGTGTAAATCCCGCTTTTTTAGCCCACTACAATTCACTATTTACAACTACTAATATTTCTATAGCCATAGATCAGAGGGCCTATTCATCGTAGGTATTATATATTAGGTCATATTCCATAGCATTAACTTATTGTGTAAACTTATCCAGTGTCAATGTAGTAAAGGGGCAAACATAATGGCTGGGGAACTTAATTTTTTTTGTACACGTCTTAAACTTAAGTGTATTTTAATCTTTCATATATCCTGTGCATAATGAAGCAATAAAAATGAACAAAACATTCCTTCAGTCATTTCAAAATCGAGATTGCCTGGCAGTTCAATTAAAATATTAAGACAAATTAATTAATGCATGGGTCCCTCTTCATTATTAATTAGACTTAGTTTATTTGTAAATCATTGTTCTTTTTTGCATCCTAAAAAATTTGATTTATATTTTTATAAGGAATGACACAAATTTTGCAAATAAGGCTGTCTAAAATAATATTTTTCCTTATCCTACATTATCTATAAAAAAAAATATGCACCAATTTGGTGTATAGACAAAATCAATTTATTTAATTTTGTGAGGTTTTTTGTGTCTCTCTTGGCATTATGTTCCACATTATGTTTTAAAACTTATTTTTTTAACGCAATTTCCCATGGGATAAATTTAGTTTATATATTTGAAATGTCTGTCAAGCTTGCACATGTAACTCCTCCTGAATCATACCAGACAGGTTTGGGTCCTTTTATGCATTTATTCTAAGGAGTTCCCAATGATGTGCAACTACCAAAAAATACCATAAAAGTTTACTGGATTTCCTGGAAAATAAAATGAAACCTAAAAGAATATCTGTATTATGTCAATTTCTCACCAGCCATAACATCTATTGGGTTGAAAAAATGCAAAACAGATGGCTAATAATATGTAGAACAAATTTGAAGACAAAGTTTTTGAAAAATGTTATTTGTTGGAGCCCTGTAATTTTAGGAGCAATTTTTGAAAACAATTGTTTTGTTAAGTTTCAAAATTATTAATTTATAATTACTTTTAATTTCATCTAGAAAAGATTGTTAATGTGGATTTCTCGCTATGTGAATGCTTATGTTTGATTTTTGCGGTTGTGTGCTTATTTTGACACATTCTTCTTGTCATGTTGTGTGAGGGGATATGACATCATATTTTGTTTACTTTCAAAAATACTTATTTGAATTGAATTTTAATGTAATCTAGAATGATTTCCCTTGAATAAAAAATCGCAATTCTTTTTTGGAAATAGTGTTTAAATACATTGGAGTTTGTATTATTTGTTTAATGCTAAACAAAATGACCCGCATCAAAGCATATGCCACAGACTTGCTCATCATAGATAGTGCCAAGAGGGGGCTGCCAACCATAAACTGTGACTTTCAGACTCTAGGGTTAGTTATGTTTGCAAAAAATAGGGAAAAGAACAGGCAGAAAAGAAAAAAAATTGATTTAAAATTTGTTCCATCTGGGAATTGAACCCAGGACTTTCAGCCTGCAAGGTGGACGTGATAACCACAACACTACACATCATATGTAATTCTGTGAAGGAACAATGCAAGTGAACACAAGAAGCATTGTTGCCAAACACACCACTTTTTTTTCCTTTTCATCCCTCTCCGCTGTGATCTTTCGACTCCAGCGGGGGTTATTCGTCATGCTTATTTATTTGCACATGGTTGTTTACATGAATTATATATAAAGATGGTTGATATATCTTTTAATTTTAGTGATCAAAAATTAATTTAATTTTTTTTTTTTTTTGTGTGCAGTTGTAACCCTTCTAATACTAAAAAGACATATTTTAAAAAGAATAAAATGGCATCATAAAAAATTTAATCTGTAAAATATTTTAACATACAAGCACGTGTGCTCTAGTTTACAGGGAAGGCTTGTTAAAATGTTAATATAAATAATAATTAAAATGGTAGACTCTAACTCACTGGTAAACAACTTGTTTCTTGCAGATCATATCTTGTACATAATATTTTGTACATAAAATTTACTTGTAAGATATGAGTGGATCAGTTGGCACCACGCGTGCTGGCTCCAACAGACACAGTGGAATAAAGGAAAAGGCTAATAAAACGGAAAGGAATACTTCACAGCAACAATCATCTCAAACTACAGTTAAGAGTGAAACTCTTTCAAAGCTGCAACCCACACAAGAGCAGATGATTATGGCCCAGATAATAAATACAAACCAACCAGATGCTGATCCAAAGACTAAAAAACTAGTTACAGAGGTTAGTTGATTTTAACAAGTACAAATGATAATTTAAGTATTAATTCTGATTATTTAAAATGACTACATTGAATAACAAGAGTTTGTCTCGATTAATTTAATAACTTTTCATTTGTTTTCTTTAATAAACAATTATCTATCAGCAAAAAAAAAAAAAAAAATTCTGAGCCCTTTAATTTCAGGGCCATATATAAATTGTGTATTTTCAATATAGTGAGCTGAAATGGTAATTTGCTAGTTTCATCCCAAAAAGTTTTACCGAAATTTAAAAAAAAAAAAATTTAAGTATTTACCCTACTTATTTATTTTGACAAATTAGGGTCTTATTTTCACGCAAGGGTCAAATGGTTGTGTTCAACAAATAACCCTATAATTTTATTTAAAACTGCATTTTCTCTATCTCTGGTGAGAAAATATCTGATTCAAGGTTAACATTGTTTCTGTACTTTTAAAGCTACTTGTACTTATCAGGCCATTCTTACATTTAATGTAGTATACAAAAACATATTGTGTAATGAAAACAATAAATTTAAGCATTGTTATTTAATTAGTACAACATTAAAAACATTTCTGCTAATGCTTTCATGCCAAAACATTTACAGTTGTATTAGTTTTATAATAAACTAAAAAATGACTTTAATAAATTTTAACGCTTAAATTTGTTTTCACTACACACTTTGTGAATATAGTATTTTATTTAAAAGCTTTATCATAGTCCTATTCTTTATTATGTATTACATTTAATGTAGAAATGTAATTCACCCGAAGACAATTGTCTTTGTGAAAAGGACTATGGTTAATCTGAATGTGGGCATTAACTGATAATTAAAAAATTGTAACAGAATAAAATTCTTGCCTCATGTGAACTCATGTACTTTTCTAACCATCTTGAAATTTCAATATACATGTAACAGGTGCTTCCGGTATGAAGTATAGAGCTTTATTTCCTCTATTGTTGATATAATTATCATGCGCATTTTCTTATGTGTTAATTTGTGATTTTTTCCATTAGAATTATTCAAGACTAAAGAAATAATTAAATTTTTTTATCTATGTTTTACATGTTTCTATTGAGTGTGAGTGATTTAAATTGATAATGAGTAATTTTAATGGTATAAGATTGCAAAATGGGCATATTTTGAGTAAGAGATTGTTTAGTTAAATATTTTCAAAAATTTTAAACTTATTTATTGAGTCACATATACAATCTTGATATCTTGAAATAATTTTGTACAAAAAGATTTTTTTTTAATGCTATATTAGATCTTTTTTAAAAATTCAAACTACAACTTGATAACTTTTAATGATATTTTGAAAAAAGATTTTAAAAATAATCAAACAATTTTAAAAAAAAAAATCAGTTACCTTTATTTACAGTGTACTGATTTTGTCAATCTGTCCACTTCTTGTGACACTTAATTTATGATTTTGAAAGTGTGGAGCAATTTATTTGTATTACTGAAAAAGTCCAATAGTTTTTACCATAATGATTAAAATTTCAGTTGATGGAATTGACTGGTAAAAGTGAAGATGTTGTTGTTATAGCTCTCCATGACGCAGAAAATGATGCTGATAGAGCTGTCAATATGCTTCTTGAAGGTGGTGATAAGCAGGTTAGAATCAGTATATTATAAAGATGTATTCTAAAGCATTTTAGTAACATTGTAGTCAAAAGTGAATAACATAAAGGAAACAGTCTTAGAAAACTTTTCTGGATAATATTTGCATCTTAAAACCTATAGTTTATTTGTATTTTCTTTTTAAACATTTAAGCAGGGGGAATGGCGGGAACAAGGTGGGAAGCGTAAAAAAAAAGTTTCGACTCAAAAGGATGGATCAAATCATATTGGTGATGACAACTTTGAGGGTCGCAATAAAGATAAAGGGGACAGAGATGAAAAAGACCAAGATGGAGGCGTGGAGCGTTATGATGCTCCTCCCAGGCGAGGAAGGCGTAATGGAGGCCCCCCTCCTAGACTAGCTCGTGGGCGTGGCAGGGAAAGGGGTAATTTTGGTGACAGAGAAGGCAAAGACAAAAATACAGAGGAATGGGACAACGACAGAGGCGATGAAAATCGTGAACGAAGTGGAAGTGACCGAGGGAGGCCAAGGGGAAGAGGTAATGTTCTAAGCACAGTGATAATTGGTTTTGGCTTATAGTTTTCCACTTTAATTACAAGTTGTAAATTTCTTTATTCAATAGCACCTGTGCAGTTAGGATTTTTTTGTTTCCGCCAAATGTTTAAGAGATATTTCTAGATCTATTTTCCTTTAAGTTCTTCATTGCTATACTTATAGCGTAACATATCGATATAAGTTTTCTTTTAACATTTTAATAGGCTTCGGTAGTAAGCGAGGTGGTGGAAGTGGTCGTGGACGATTCAACAACAGCACTGATAGAGATAACAGGTATTGTTTGTGCTTTGATCGATTCAGATAATATAAGGAGGGAAAAAAAAGAAAGATCAAAATAATGTCAAAGTGTTTGTAGGTTTTATTTAAGTAAAATATTAAATTGTGCAAAGTAGTTACTCTATTATATTTGAGTTTTTGGAAATTATCACAAAATCTGTTGTTGGAGATTCAGTGGAAAGTTAAATTACAATCAAGTTAATGATTTAAATAAATTTAAGTGATAAATGTCCCTTCATTGGTGCAATATTGGGATCTGATATGATACTGTATAATTTAAGAGATTAATACTGTTTTCCCACTTTCTTATATGAATTAGTTGATAAATTTAGTGCCTTTGTAAATTATTTACAAAAGTTCATGGTTTGTAAACAACAAAAAACTTATCATACATGAACTTGTGTATGTTTCACAAAAGGGCTCTACCGAGTAAAAAAATTCCTTCTAGTACCAATTGTTACTTTTAATTGTCAAGTCGATTGGTAAATCCAAGAATTGTTAAATGTTATTTGGAATTTGGTACCAAATTTAAAAAATATTAAATCTATAGCAGTGCCTACTGCTGATTTTTTATGGCTTTAGCTCTAGTCTATCAGACACAGATACCAATCAAGTCTCTGGGCTTACGGCCCTTAAATTGACCATTGATAGTGGTAGAGGAGATGTGTCGCTTGCTCCAGTTCTAGTTTCTGTTTTATCATTGCCTTGGATTATTTTTCTCTGATTGTATTCAGTTGCTTTGTCATGTATTTCGCTTAAATAAAGCAAATGAACCTTGTAATGGTTGTTATTCATTTCTTATGGCTTATTATTTTCACATTTTTTTTATAACAAAGAAATCAAGTGCTATTTGCCTTGGCTTGTTACTTAAGGGATCTCCGGTAGAGCCCTTGTTTTTGAAGTTGGCTTATAAGCTTAGTAGAAGGAGTGTATTGTTAAATCTTTAATATAAAAGTGTTTATATTTTCTTACAGAAGCTTTAATCGTGTACCAAGGTTTGAGAAAAATAACTCACAACCAATTGAAGGGCCTGAAATTGATACCTGGACCAATGAAACTGCAGAAACCAACACAAGTAAAGACACTGGTATATATTTAATATTCTACTCCATGGTTCAAACATTTTTCATCTGCACCACTTAGACTCTTTTTCCTGGTTTAAAAAAAAAATTATCTTGGAATGTCTATGCCTTTTGTGTTTGCTTTTTTAATTTACAGTCATGGTAAAAAAAAATTAAGTGCAGGTCCCATCATATAAGTTAAAAGCGCTAAACCAAAGTGATAGCTGTTTGGTTACAAATAGATTTAACAATAAAATACTTTACAGATATAGATAGATTCTGTGGTTTATTTGCATTTAAATAAACATATACATGGATATGTATATGATGTACTTTGTATCATTCATTGGAATATTAACTCTTAATGTGCCATTAGGTTTTCGGAAAACTTCCGCCTCAGTAAGATCCCATTTCTAACCAGAGTGCTATTTAGGGACGCTTTACAACGCTTCGGTAATGGCAGTCAGGAGCGCATTACAACGCTTTAACACATTAAGGGTTAAACAAATAATGTGCAACTTTGTAAATCATGTTTTTTCTAAGAATTATTTACAATCCATTTTGAAGAATGTTATATAATTTTTCCAGATTGGGATAATTGGAATAATGACACCTGGGTCAATGAGGATGACCAATGGACTGGCACTGTAAGTTAGCATTTTATCTCTTCAATACACACTCGTTCTTTAATTTAGCCCCTTCCTGGACACAACATCTGTTGCCAACTGTTAACCGGTCCTCAGATCAGGACCAGTGAACCGTAACTTCATTTAATTGGTATAGCTTATTACACAGTGTTAATGTTTTGTTGTGTTACGGAAGAATACCAGAGTCATTACTTGGGCGACTATAACATCAAAGCGTTTTCTTAATATTTCGTTCTATAAATAGTATAAAAATACACGTCATCGTTAGTGGAATAGGCTAGTGAACGATTTTTAATTTTTAAAATGCATTCGCTAAGTTGCCAAAGTAAAATACCAGTGAATAATGGTCTAGGCTGCGAGTGTTACTATTTATATTACAAGAAGTAAGATAGGTCTTTTACTAGAAGTACTCGATGGTTTACTGGTCCTCAAAATTAGAATTTGGTCTTATATTAACAGTTTCCAGCTAACTACGTGCAAATCAAAGGTATTAGACTTAAAATTACCACATTCATATAAAATTTTGTTTTCTAAAAATTTATATTTGTGTGCGTTAGAAAAGGAGCACAGCCCATGAAAGCGAGCTGTTATGTCACATGCTCTTTGATGTCAATAGCAGACATTGTAAGGCGTAAATGCTTAGTTCTTATTTTTCCAATGGAAAGACTTTTTGGTAATCATAATATATATGATGGCGAATTGCAAACATTAAATTAGTACATTTGTTCGTTCTTGGATAAACCTTAGATGCTGTAGAAAAAGAAGAAAATAATCTGGATTTCATTCTCTTTATTTTGCTTTTAATTTCATTTAAATACGTTTAAATATTTCCCTAACACAAAAATTATTATTACTCCCTCAATTATAATTGTTGCCATTGTCCTGGTAGAAATAGAAAACGAAAATATCTCTGCCCAGTAAAAGCTACTACATTGACAAATATCAACAAAATTCTTCAGGTAGAAATTGTTTTTGAAAATGTTTATCCGATATCTTAATGATTCAGTTCGTATTAGACAACCACCTACTTTTTGAAAATATAGGTTTTAAACTATTTTCGCCAATTAAGACCACCCAGGGTGTTAGGCGTCCCCTTCCTTTTGAGAAGATTTTTAGGGGTTAAAAAGTTGTCATTAGTGCAGAAATGAAAAATATATTTTTATTATTTTTCGTTTAGTAACTAGTATTGTAAGAGAACATTTTAAAATAAAAAATGTATATGTTCTTATGTGCATTGAAAGCTGGAAGAAACAAAGGTCTTCACTCCATCCCAAATGAAAATTCCAGAACCTGAACCAGTCTTAAGTGAACCACCAAGTTCCCTGGGGCAGAGGTCAGTTGAATGTTATTATTTCTCTTAAACTTATTTGAGAGCAAAGTTTCCACTTATGAATTTTAATCAAGTAATATTTTAGATGTTTTTAATTTAAATGTGTATGTTTCAACAGATTAGATGTTGGAAGCTTATTTATTGAGTCAGCAAAGTTTTCAAAGGCACCAGACTATAGCAAACCAACAGGGGATGCATATATAACGCAATTCAACCAAGCTGCTACAGAATCAATCAAGAACACCATTGGGGTTAGTTGTTTGTGTCATGAGTATTTCATTAGTTGGTTTCCCCGCCTAAAGAAATTTCACTTGGTTTCTTATTACATTTCTGGTAATCAAAAAGTATGTCGCTTTAAAAAATGGCATAATTTTTAATTACAAGTAATCCATGCTGAACATTTTTCCGAAGATCTCTTTCAAGCCATTATTAAACACTTGTGTTTTGTAATGTAGAACAAAATTTTATTCATAAACATGTTTCTTTAAATGGTTATTATTTTCAAGTAACTATATTACTCTGGTCATTCCTGTCTCTTCTTTAAAAAAAAGCAGTGTAAACAGTCTATCACATTTACTTGCGTGTACCATATTCATTCTGGACATAAGCAAAAATTTTGGTCTAACTGTAATCAATAGCTGTAAAGGAGCATTTTTGCTAATAATCAATGATTTAATTTTAAGATCAGTCTTTAAATCATGTTATAATTCTTGTTTTCAGATAGGCAGTTCTTCAAGACCTCCAGTGTCTTTAAATTCTCTTACAATGCCTCAACAGTCATCATCCAATACCCTTGGCTTGTCTTCTCTTAGTCAAAGTACTGGGCATGGACAAGGGGGAGCTGGTGTCTTAGCTAATATGTCACAGCAAGGCTCTCAATCATCCATGTCACAAACTATTACACAGCTGTCTCAAATATCACAGTCAGCTTCTCAAGGTATATCTCAAATAGGATTGTCTTCCCAGCAGCAGTCTAACAGAGATCAAGTGCCCCCAGTACAATCCAGGATTCCTTCTGTGATGCAACAGCAGCAGCAAAACATGAGCATCCCAACTAGCATGAGTGCTAGCTTACAACAAAGACCTAAGCCACAAAGATCAAAATTACCACCTCCATCCAAGGTACTTTACGTAGATATTGCTCCTTTATATTGGGGGGAAAAAAAGTTGTATAGCAGCACTATTCCTAGGAAAGGATTTTGTGAGGTGGTAATGCAAATGATTGTATTAAGTGCTAATTATTACTTAACAGGTGTGACATTGGCTTTAAAAAAATACGTGTCCAGTTACCTGCTAAACTTGTGAAGGAGGGATGTCACTAAATAGTCAATGGTGCTAATTTGTCAGCCATCGTGGGCAGAAATTTAACAAATTACTGCAATGTAACTTTTGTCAACAATTTTGCTTTTATTGTTACAAGAAGTTATTGATTAGAGTTGGTGACCTTTCTCCCTCTTAAGTTGCGTTAATCTGTTTGAAAAAAGAAACCAGCTAGTATGCGTAGTTGTGCAGCATTCATTTTTTTTAATGAAAAAATTATAAGTTTTACTTACACATTTTATCCTTATAAAAAAATTTCTACAATGCGTAAACTGCTGCTCAGTTTCAGTCAGCTAGCTGCATTGACTGTTGACTTTTATCAGATCAATGTCCAGTTAATCCATTGAGCTCCAAGTCAAATAACAAATCCCTTTTTTTAGCCATTCGCCTAAAGAATTTCATCTCACAAATAGCATTTTGCATTCACTTGAGATTTTCAATACCACTTGTATTAAATAATAATAGACAACCCTAATAAAAAAAAAAACCTGAAGGTTAAAATGTTTAGTTGGTTATATTTAAATGTTGATCAACTAATTTTTTGTATAGATTCCAGCCTCAGCTGTGGAAATGCCTGGACATATTCCAAGAAATCCGCAACTAGATTTGCAGTTTGGAATAGATTTCAGTTCAGAATCTTTTGGATTCAATACAAGCAATGATGATGTAGAAGTATCAAACACTTACACATCATCTACCTCTAATGGGTATGTTTTTTGTGTGTGATTTTTTTAAGTTATATTTATAGTTCCTGGCAGATGCACCCTAGACAGTTCTGATGCAGTTCCCATTATTTAACCCTAGAGGTGTTCGGCGGCCGCTATCCCCCGTTCTGCAGTGTCCCGGTAGATATAAACGGCGTTGGTAAAATCGTCATTAAAATGCGAATGATCTTATTTACATTTAGTAAGGGGAGATTACTTTTAATAAATGAATTTCCTTCCTGTTTCTTTATGTGGTTGTTTTTATGTGTACGTATCAAGTGTTATTTTGCGAATAAAGCAGAGTGAAAATTTTCTGAATTTTTTTTTTGACTGCCAAAATGTCTGGCGCTGGATCAGAAAATTGCGCTGGATCAGAAAATTAACATTGAATATCTTTATTTAGTTTATTTTAATTGGAGACCAATTCTAATAATAATTTCACTGACTTTCCACAACTAAGTGATGATAGCACTGGTAGCAGTGAGGACAACATAGAGTCAAATATTAACAAAATTAGCACTGCACCTCTGATGACATTTGACAAATTTGTTTGGAGTGCATTACCTAGAGCAGAACAGACTCAGAATAGATCCTAATTTTGTTATCAGAAATCCTGTTCAGTGTTAGAATTTAAATTTGGAAATGTGTCAGAGCCTATTAATTTTTAATTTTTGATTATAAACTATTAAGTCTCCAAGTTGAATGTTGGTGAAAGTAAATTCTGACAAAGATTTAACCACCTGGGATTCAATGTGCCTTGCTATACACAGATATACCTCTGTGCATCAGCTGTTGTTATTGGAAGGCAAGAAAACTGCATTAGTTGCAATGACAGAAGCAAAGAGAAAAATGTTGAAAGGGCAGAAAATAGAAATGACACTGGTGTCCTGCTTGCAAAGTTGGGTGCCATGAGCATTGTGAGCCTCACCTCATTTACCAGGGTCTTAGTAAGAAAAGAAAAATAATCAAATACATTCATGTTTGTGGTCATTGTTTTCACAAGTATTATTGAAATAAAACACTGATTGAATTAATTCAGAAAAGGAATTTATATAATGATAAAAACACTATAATTTCCTTTTTTTTCTTTTGGAGTGACCAAAATTTGAAGAAAAAAACCCAACTTAAACTTTTATAGTGACATATAACTATATATTTTCTGAAAGAGTATTGCTTTTAGCATCTGAAAATCTTGGTTTGTGACAGTTTGAACAATTTATAGAGTGTTGAGTTGTTTTCCAAACAAAAGATGAGTAGCAAAATTTTACTCACTCATGAAGGTCAAGGTCAGTGTCAACATACATAATATAACTACAAATTATTTCTATACCATAAGAAACCTTATCCAATGTACTATCAGAAAATGTATACATGTTAGGGTTCACTTAGTTTAAGATTTTGTCATTTTCAAAAAGCCTATGAAAAATTCTAAAATGGCAGAGCGGTACAGAAAAATTCACTGGGAAGTTCTATGGTTAAAATTAGCCCATCCCCACCACTCCTAGCAATTCTGTATTGCCATGGTTTTAACAAAGGAAAGCTTCCTTGTTTTTAACTTTATAAAATTATATATTTATTCCAGTTCATTATATCTTTCACGTCATTTTGTAGCATTTGAGTTAAAACATATTTTCTCCCCCCAATACTTGAGTCTGACTTATTTTATAACAATATAACAATATTTTTAGGAAGTTATGTAAAGAGTAAAATTGGACATATTAAATTTTGATTTTGTCTGTTTAGAGCAGGGTTCTCCAAACTACGGCCCTCTTCTCCGGCCCTGGAGACTTTTTAATCTAAAAAAGATACTATTCTTACCTGTAGTTTACCACAAATCTTATTATTTGGGGGTAAGTAGACGGCCCCCAAACAGCTGTTTGACAGTTTCTGCAGAAAAGTTTGGAGACCCTGGTTTAGAGCAAAGTAAAATGGCTCATCCCTTTTATTCAATTTCAGCTCATCATCTGTGATATCTAACCATTTGGGCCAAGCTCATGTAAGCAAGCCTAGTGATGGAAGTTCAATGGTGTCGAATTTAAAATCATCTCCCACTGCTGGATCAAACAAAGGTCTGACTACAATGGAGTCTCAACAATCAACCAGACAATCCACAGTGTTTCACAACTCAGTCTATACTGCTTCACCACCAAAGAATGAAAATCCAAGTTTAGACAGAGAGCAGAATAAGGTTATAGTTTAAAAATATTATGTTGTTAGTGCTTGGTGTTAAAATTTTATCTTAATACTATCGTGAGTTCATAAGTACACCTGTGAAACTTCAAAGACAAACAAAATTTAATTATATTTAATTTAACCATGTTAATCATATTTTCTCAGTTAGAGCATAAATCCAGTCCCATGATGTCTCAACGTTCTGGACAAATCAATCAGAAGCTGAACACAGGTATTATTTGATTCTGTTCATTATTGCTCACATTAATTTCTTTTTAATCATTTGCTATGACTCTTAACTCTTTCCCTGCCAATCGTCGATATATAGGCGATCTCGCCTGGTCACGTTTGTGCCAATCGTCGATATATAGGCGATTTCAGTTTTTGAATTTATTTCGTTGCTTAGAGTGTCCCATTAGACTTTTTAAGTTTTAAAATGAGAGGTAACTCTTTTCTACTTCCTTTCTGTTTAGAAATAGCATGTGTTTACATTCAGTAGTGTTAAAATTAGCAGCTTGTTTCGATTTATTTTGTAAACAAAGATATGGCCACGCCTACTCAACGAACATAGTGATTTATTTTAGTATTTATTGCTATCTTATTAAATTTAAATGTGAATTATTGATGCAGAAACATTTTAAAACAATAATAAAACATNAGAAATATAATATCTAATACGAATTGTACATTTGTCTTAAAAATATGACACGCATTGAAAAACAAATTGAAATGGTATGATTTTAGAATCAAATTAGAAGCCGATATCGTCGGAAAAAAAATTAAACGCTTAGAAACATTTCTTTTGATTTGCTTATTAGAGCTAAGTGGGCAAAAGCAAACGATTCTCTAACATAACTCCATAGCCCTGAAAAAAAAAGAATATTAAATTTAGAGCTGATAATGACATTAAGCTGACCAAAATTAAAACTTACTAGTGGATTGAAAACTTGTGAAAGATATAAAATTTAAACCCATCCAAAAAAATAACCTAATAGAAATGTTGAAATTTTGAAGAAAAATTTAAAATAAAAATGGAGGTAGAAATATTTTCTTTTGCAAATAGGTCGCGGCTAAATTTAGCTTTACAAAATGGTGTATCAATTAGAAAAAAAGTTGGTTAGCAATACAGTAGAAGATTACAATTATATCTAAAAAATGTTAACTAAAAAAAGTAAGGTAATTATAAAATATATGTGTATACCTGAAACAAGATGAAAAGAGTATGTAAACATATACGATCTTACAAACAGATTTTAATTAGTGCTGTCATCGATTAAGTTAAATTTAATCGTTAACTTTTGAAAAGTTACCGATTAATTAATCGATGATTTGTTAGAGCTAAAAATAAAGATATGATGTCAAACGTCGACATATAGGCGATCTTGCCTGGTCACGTTTGTGCCAATCGTCGATATATAGGCGATTTCAGTTTTTGCATTTATTTCGTTGCTTAGAGTGTCCCATTAGACTTTGTAAGTTTTAAAATGAGAGGTAATTCTTTTCTACTTCCTTTCTGTTTAGAAATAGCATGTGATTACATTCAGTAGTGTTAAAATTAGCAGCTTGTTTCGATTTATTTTGTAAACAAAGATATGGCCACGCCTACTCAACGAACATAGTGATTTATTTTAGTATTTATTGCTATCTTATTAAATTTAAATGAGAATTATTGATGCAGAAACATTTTAAAACATTAGTTTTAGAATTTAGTTAAGATTTTCATCCGTATGATGCGGCATTATAAGGAAAAAGAGCAGTGGTGACAGTTCATTTTCTATATAAGGAAATAATAGAAAAAAGTTTTCTGCCATGGTCATCATCAATACAAAAAATGTCATAACTTTAAAACTACATGGGATATTTTCAAAATTTAAAAAGCATTTGTTTCATAAATGGAATTTACATTGTGATAAATAAAGGAGAAAAGGATTACAGCTATGCAGGCTTTCTTTTAGTTTGGTAAGTTCAGATTTTTTACAAAGAAAATTTAAGACACAAAAATTGATCACAAAATCTTATAGTGAAAATAATTTTTGGTTTGGTAATATTTTCTTTTCTTCTACATAATTGAATTCTCTATTCAATTTCCTTTCTTTTGATATAAGATACACCAATGTTGCTTTAGACATTTATTAAACATTTTACGATAGTTAAGGTCACCCTTAAAAAATTACCAAACTAAAAAAATGGTCTGGCACGAACGTGTAAGAAACCCCCGAAACCCCCTGGCAGGGAAAGAGTTAAGAAACTTTTTCACCTTGTGAATTGATTTTTCAACTATGCTTAATGAAATCAATTCTCTAAAAATACTACTGCCACCATTATTCAATTGCAGGTTCTTTGCCTCAAAACAAAACTGAGACTTCAAGTTATCCAACAGCAAACGGATATGCTCCTCCTTACCAAACTCACCAGAAGGCCTCAAGTATATCTCAAACTCAGACATATACTCACACAACAAATTCTCAGCCACCACAAGGCTCAGCTTTCCAAGGACAATATCCAACTAGTCAGTCATCATATCCATCAAGTGGACAGAATCAGTTTGCAGCTCCTCCAAATTCCAGTCAATTTCCACCTGCTGGCCAACCTCCACAATACAACAATTCTCAGAGTCAATACTCGTCTGGACAGGCTCAGTTTGCCTCATCAGGGGCGACAAACCATCCTCCAATACCCCATTCAAATCACCAATCTCAGTATTCTGCTGGAGCTCAAAACAGCTACACTACTGGTGGACAGTCCCAGTATTCGGGTTATCAGAACAACAGTTCATTCCCTTCACATCCTCCCTCACAGCCAAACTATCCCACATCTAATCAAACTGGTGGACCTAGTAGTTCATTGTACCCAGTTGCAACACAAACCAGTGGTTCTTCATATTCTCAGTCAAGTTCATACCAGTCACCTTCTGCAGGATCGTACCATAGAGAGGGCCAACAAAATGTTCCCGCCACAACTCAATCAAGCACTGGTGTCACCTTTTCCACTGCTTCCCAATCAGTTACGTTGAAGGCTGCCAGTTCACAGACCAATACAAATTACAATTCCCAAAGCTTCACTGCTACACCAGCTCCTTTACAGTCATCAACTTTGGTGACAAATAAGCTGGGTGAAAGTCTTTCCAAAATGACATTAAAGGATACTTCAACACTTGATGGTCATCAGACAGTTCAGGTTAGTAATTCTTTAACCATGATATAAGTTTTACCCTATTTCTTATGGGTTGCACAATTGTTAGTGCCTGTTAGTATTTTGTAAACTTCAGATGTTGATCGAGTAATGATGTTTAAAAAAAACTGTTTTTTCACCCCATCAACTTTTTCTGCTCTGTTTTAGAAATACAAATGAGTCATAGTCATTTTTATGATTTCACTAAACATTGTCTCCACATCTTGCAGACTTGTATTTATATGCTGGACAGCTGGAAATACACAATGGCTTGCAAATTATTGAGCAATAAATGTGATTGAACTGTTTATTTTAAAGAGATATTATGATAACTTAAAATAGAACCCACCATTCTGTTGAGAGGAAAATAAATCCTTTTATTTTAAAGAGACATTACCATGACTTAAAATAGAACCCACAATTCTGTTGAGGAAAATAAATCCTACACTTAATGATAAACTAAATAAGCAAAATTATTAATGCTAATGATGACATTGAAGAATTTCAACAACAAAAATGATTGTTTAAATGCAGCCAGCAGAAATTAAATATTAATTAAAGATGAGCTTCTTCCTATTAAGTCATAAATACGAATGACAAGGTGTGAGGTTTATCTCAAAACATTGAAACTATATTATTCTTTACATACATTTTGTTGCCAGAAACCCTATATTGTGTTTGGTCTACAAGCAATGCATGCTAAAAAAGTTACTCACATAAATAAAATGACATTCCGTTAAAATAAGATGAAGAATTTTGACAGGGTGGTTTTGAAATTATTTTATGTAGTTATCCTTGGTGAAATTAAGACCTCAGTAGTTAATATTTCCTCTTTTTCTTCTAAGTAGCATGGATTAAGAAATAACTATTAATTTATTGTAAAAATGCCAAGATCTTGATTGAGTGTAAATGTTATGGTATTAAAGTATTAAAATTGTTAGGACCACTTGTTTTTGAGGACCTATTTTTAAAAAAACATAGTGCTTTACACCTGTTTTTTTTTTACATTCCATGCTCGGGGAGCTTTGATAGTTAAATATATTTTAAATTTTATTTTAAGATTTAACTTTCAAAATTTACTTTCAACAAGTATGCTAACGACAGACAAAACAAGATTGGCTTCCACTATTCAGACCATTAAACCGAAAATAACCTTAAAATATACAAAGTGAATGAAATAAATCAAACATTTTCAACTCATTACTGATGGACACATGTTGAAAGTACTGTGATTATGCAAATAAATGTTTTTAAAAACATTTTTATATTTATGTATTTAAGCAAAGTGATAATCGTGCTTTACACCTGTTTTTTTTTTACATTCCATGCTCGGGGGGCTTTGATAGTTAAATATATTTTAAATTTTATTTTAAGATTTAACTTTCAAAATTTACTTTCAACAAGTATGCTAACGACAGACAAAACAAGATTGGCTTCCACTATTCAGACCATTAAACCGAAAATAACCTTAAAATATACAAAGTGAATGAAATAAATCAAACATTTTCAACTCATTACTGATGGACACATGTTGAAAGTACTGTGATTATGCAAATAAATGTTTTTAAAAACATTTTTATATTTATGTATTTAAGCAAAGTGATAATCCTTTATCTATTTCAAATACTGAACTTTAAATATTGTTCAGATATGAAGCTAGAAAAGCAGACCATGTTGCTTTATTAACATACGCAAGATATAAATATTGAAGCAATTACATCTTCATTTCCTTAGTGTAGTCCTGTTTCATCTTTAAGAAACATAAATGTAACCATTTATACATTTTCTAAAACATATCTTGAGAAAGATTGTTCTGTCAAGAGCTTCTCAAGTGTTAGACCTTTTAACACATGATTTTAAAACAATTTACATAGCAAAAATACAGCAATAAGACAGTCCAAAATCTTGCTTAATTTACTAGAAGCAGAAGCCTTAGCCTTAGTGTGAACATCTTGACCTTCTTAGAAATTAACTAAGGAATAATTTGTGTTGACTTTCTAAAGTTGTATAAATTTTCATGCAAGTACAACATATGACATTGACATGTTATTTTTTGTTTGACAGGGTTAATGTTCAATGGTTTTGATATTTTGTTTAATTTGAATTTATTTTTAGTATGATAATTCAAATGCATCGACTACAGTCTCTACTTCCCTGAGCATACCTGCATCAACAACCTCTGCATCCCTTTCAACTGGCACTACCACAATTTCATCCACATCTACAGCAACATCAATTACTTCCACCTCAAGAATAACATCCATGCCTTCAACAAGTAAGTTGTCTTCTGTTAAGTTTTATTGTTCTATTTAGAAAAGTTCTTTACATGGATTTTGCTTAATATTTTTATTTATACCCCTGTGTATAGATGTTGCTTCATAAGATATGACAATTATCTATTTACCTTAAAATATACATGTTAGAGTTACTATTCATTATTTTTGGTTTGCTGATAGGCATTTGAAAATTTTAAAAATTACTTTGCGCTGAAGTATAAATTCCACTTTTAAGTTATTTATTAAAGAACAAAGTCAACAAAAAAATGTCAGAAATGAGCCCTAAGCTCCAAAAATATAATCCAGATTGTTGCACTAAATAAGGATGCCTTCTTGAGATCACTTGGTCTAAAGGACTTGTCTTTTGTTTTATAAATGGTTTATTCCTGCTGTTCTTAATTTACCTATAGGTAAGGCACCACCTAACTTGCCACCTGGTGTTCCTTTGATGGGACAGTATATAATGGGCCAGAGCACTATGCCTCCATTTTATGTAAGTCTCCTTAAGTGCTAATGAATTATTTTTAGGGCTTTCACATAGCTTTTATTTTGTCTTATATTGTATGTAATTAAATGTCAAACTCTTATTAAGGGACCTTGTTTAATTTTTCAGAGTATGCAACCTCCATTGTATGGTTATGAAGCTGATATGCAACTTCTACAACAGAGAATGCCCTTGGTAAATTTCTTATTTTGTAATTAGAAAACTAAGAATTTGTTTTCTAAATTTTGAATAAAACACCTTTTTAAAAAAATAATAAAAATCCATACCTAATCTATAATGATCTATTGATTTGTTATGAAATATAACCAATTAAATTGCTTTACTTCCAAAAAGAAATCAGAATATCATTTAAAAAAAACAACAAATTCATAAAACTGATGATTGGAAATCTCATTATTGCATAAAATCCAGTCACAAGAGACTGAACTTGAGAAATTATTTCATCAGTTCCAAGACAAAACAACATGGGTACAACTTGACCACTGTCTTTAATGCCCTATATACAATAAATATTAATCATATTTTTAAGATATTCTGCATGCCAAATGGTTGAAGAAACATGGTATTGGGTGGATAAAAGGGTCTACAGACAAAACAACGCATGGCGTTTTGCCTCCTTGCCATTTTTTCACTGGTCATTTTGACTGGTCACCCATTTTATCCACTCAACACCAATAGTTGTGCACAGTACATGGACATGTTATAACCCTTAATATGCCCCATGTGGTTCAATTCCTATATAACTTGGCCAGGAATATATTTTTTATTAATTTTGTAATTGAGAGATACCAAAAAGAGAGATAATTGTTACATCCAGGGGTGCCACCTTTCTGGTTTATTCCGGATTTGAAAACCGAATATTTTTATTTTGACAGGAGTTTTTGATTTTGCTATTTCCGGATTGGCAAGGTTTTTATCTTCCTGGATTTTCCAAATTAGCGAGCTTAGTTTTTCAAATTTGGCTTCTGGTTTTTTTTTTTTCAAAAGAAGGAAATAAGTCAGAACATGCAGAAAGGCTATTAAGTGAAATGCGGATTTGCTATAAATAGTACGGGTGCTGTGATCTATCCCTTTTGCAAGCATCTCGTTTGTTGTCAAGGGCTCGTGCATCATTATACACATATCAAAAACATACGGAAAAAACTTAGACAAAACAGTTAACCGGATTGTACTTCATTTGATTTAGGAATTTAGTGCTTGTCAATGTTTTCTAAAAAAAAAATAATTAAAATTTTTCATGGATTACGTCAAGATGTCTGCTTTTGGATAACCGTTTGTTTTATAAACACTAACATGGCATAAGGAGTTTTTCGTCTCTTACTTAAGTTTGATTATTGAGGTCGCTAGAAATGTCTTATCTACTTTCAATTTAGTTTTTATCATGCATGAATTATCGAAACATGGAGTAAAAATGATTGCGGTATGCATCTAAACTAACTGGTAGGGAAAAAAAATTTCCCATACTTTTAAATTTATTTTATAATTAAATTAGGACAAGGCCTTTGGCTCCACCTGTATTTAAATCTGTGAAAAAATAACTCTGAACTTAATTTATTATTGATTTTCTGAAAATTTTGTATTACATCAGACATTGTGTAGATATTAAGTGATAAATTTATTCCTTGTCAATTGTTTTAGGTGACAATTAGTTTATCTTTAAATTACTCCTATCCTAAAATTCAGCAGTTGTTTATTGTTAAAACTTGCTACACTTTAAAAGTATTAAGACAACTATTGAAGTGCAAAGCTAATGAGCACATGAAAACTTTATTCATTACCCTATTTTGGACTTAATAGCAACAATTTAATTTAAACTTGCATTTATTAAGTTTTTAATATTCTAACTTTAGCAAACAGGTAGCTATTATGATATTGGAGCTTTCCCTGCACCTGGAGGATCAGCATTGCCAACTGGTCGGGATCAACAGCCACCTTTAACAACCTTTTCAGGTACCAATCAACAGCTTTTTATGTTCTCAAACAGTTTCAATTATTTAACCCTTTGGAGACTACAGGGGCTATTGCATGATGTAGTTTGGGCTTACGGCCGATGAATCGGCATTGGACTTAATTTCTAGTCTAGTATTCATTGAAGCTGTCAATGCAATGTTGCCACCATCCATGCACCATCAATAAAGGTGCATGGATGGTGGCAATATTGCATTGTATAGTGGACATGACAGTAGAAATTTTGCAGCATTTTGAAATTGTAGCCAAAAACAGTTTCTGGCACCCTTCTACTCTTGGCCTTTTTTGCCAGTTTTGCTGCACAAGTGGCACGTTTTTTTTTTCGTCCAAAAAGACTCATCAGTTCGTGCTTCGATGATGTTGGCTGTGCCGTAGCAACAACTGAAACTATTTCAGTACTGCGTCTCATCTGCTGATGTGTTGAGGTGGTTATCAACCCTGTCAGGATGTCAAGGCGAAACTGCAAATGATTTGAGACTGGATCATTTCTTTTTCGCTTGGGGGTGGATGGTTCATTGTCTCCTTCATTGGAGTGAAGGCGTTGATGATTCCAATTTGAACAAGAAACCATAGACCATACCTCCACCATTTCTTTGATTTTCTTCCTACGGAGTAATATGATCTATACTGATCAGCAAGGTCCACTCCCCCCATGTGTCTATTGTAGGTCAGAATAGACTGGGGTTTGCTGACATCTCTTGGTCCCTCTTTTGACCGCCGACTCAGTTTCAACCCCACCTTCTACATTGGAGCCTAGGATTGAAACTTGCCTTTTGTCGCACCAAGTTGTTGCTAACAATCTGCCTTTTTTCCACAAAACACAGCTCTCCTTTCATCTTCTACTTGCGAAGCGGCCAACCCTTTCTGTTGGTGCGTATGGTCGCACAGGAATGGGTGTTGGCAGTGAGCAAATTCCTCTGCTAATTTGACGATGGAAAAGTAATTATCAAAGTAGAAATGATGCCCTTTATCTAGGTAAGGGCTTCCTACTTTGAATATAACATGGTGGCCTATTCCATGTGGCATAGGATCATGCACCTTCCCAGGATAAAATTGAAAACTACACATGTACCCATTCCGAGGATCTGCGATACACCAGACTTTGATGTCCTATGGAGTTGGCTTGGCTTTTATATATTGTTTAAAGAACAATCTGCCATTGAAGCTAATCATAGCCTCATCAATGCTGAGCTCTCTACCAGGATAATACATGACGAGGGCCAGATTGTTCACTGAATGGGAAAATATTCACATCAGAAAAATTAGTGGATCATTCGTTGTCAGTAACAGTTGAAGTACTCGAAGGTCCACTTTCATCGATGGCACTGTTATTATCGTCATTATCACTACTATCACCATTTAAATTTAAATCAATATCAGATTCATGCTCGCTGCTCCGAATCACAAAATAAAGATCCACCATTAGGCCTAAGTTCTTTCAAAATTTTGTCCATCGCCTTGAATGCCATGTTTTTTTTCAACAAAACAATCAACACGTTTAAAAAATTTGTAGAAAATGAGCCCTTCCTCGCACCTCGTTCAAACTAGTATCAAAATAAACATCAAACACGAGGCTTCCTTCCAATAAAGTTCAAATTAGTAATGCGTGATGGATATGTGCGGCACTTCGAAACCAAATAAACCACCTTATTAAAATGGGTGGTTTTGGCGTCATCGGACTGTAGGCATAAAAAACAACGCATTTCGGGTGCATCGGACTGTAAAGGGTTTAAAAAAAAAAAAAAAGTTAAGATGGCATGGTACCCCACGACAAGTTTCCAGTATAGATAATTCCGTCAGAATGAGGAAAATAATTCCGGAGAAAAATAGTAAGAGGGTGCTAAATTTGATACAGATGACCCCTAAGAATTATTAGAAAAACCACCGAATATCTTTGAATGGTTTGTTAAAGAGAACAGGATGTATGCTTACTACATTCTAAATGATTCACTAGGTCAGAGACATACCCTGTCCGCAACAATGATGGGAAAGAATTTTTTTTTATTTACTGAAATCAAACGGTAGAAAAGTGAGCTGATCCAAGTTAAGATGTGTCTGAAAGGCCCCCATGAGCTTGCTTATCAAAACACAAGTTATTTTTTCCTTTAAACAAATGAAATTCACCCAGATGTTATAGGTAAATCATGTTTATTCATTAAAATATAATTCAGGAATAAATTATTAAAATTTTGTGGTTATATACATGTGAAGTTATTAACTCTTAATGTACCAAAGCGCGGTAAACCGCGGTTTATCGTTTAGTACCAAAGAGCGGTAATTCGCGACTCAATAGAACTCTCTTTAGAAAAAACGAAATTACAGAAAATAAAAACTATTCAGTGCGGGATGAATGATGTTTTCGACTTCCGGCAATGGTGGCTGTTTACCTCACTAGTGTTAATCACTCGATTCGCGATGTTTTTTGGAAGTTTTTACGTGTTTTTTTTCGCAGATGCGATTTTGCTATACTTTATTACTAAAATAATAGTACTAAACTACAGGTAAAAATAGTTTTAAACTCAAAACGGTCTTTCGGATACATAATAACCATTCTTATTCTAAAAGATGACGTCAGTATGACCATAATAATAAAAATGGATTTTACGCAATTTTTTTAATTTTATAACCGGTTGATCGCAATTCAGGAAATTCTTACGGTACTGAGGCGGAAGTTTTCCGAAAACCTTATGGCACATTAAGAGTTAATATTATATGAAGTGTGTCTTTTTTGCAAAGGTATGCCAAAAACGATTCGTCTCCAAAGGGTTAAAAATAGGATATGGTTGGCTTGATGAAATCTAAATTTAATGACTTTCGTTCTTCTGAATCATTTCTGAAGAAAAAAATCAGATTCTGACCAATCATAATAGTTTCTAAAAGTTTTCTTAACATTTTACAATTTTATTTTAAATTGTAAGCTATTATATATCTCTTCATCATTAAAGGAACTTCAGCCGACTCCAGCAAAATGGCTCGAGTAGATGCCCAAAGTCCAAACTCCACAAGTCAACCTCAAAATGCCCATTCTGCCCAACAACCTCTTATTAATTTTCACTATGGATACTACTACCCATCTATGTTTCCTGGAGCTGCAAGTATACAGTATCCTACAGTTTTTCCTGTAAGTAATTTAAACTTCGCATTTAGAGAGAGAAAAAAAAAGGGTGTGGGTAAATTAGTATTTTTTAAAAATTTAATAAAATTATTTTGTTTAACAGATACCTCCTGTAACTAATGCAGCAGCTCATGCAGGTACGACTCCTACAAGTCAATTTCAAAAGACATATGCTTCACATGTGTACACAACTAAAGGTATTGCCAATGTACAATCATCATATCTTAGATGCAGGCAATACACAATACCATCAAAATAAAATGTTGCTAAATGCTTATTTGTTATGAAATTATTTTTTAAAAAAACAACCTTTAAAAAAAGTGAAAAACCTTTTTACTTTTTCTTAGACAAGATAGAGAATGTAACAAAAAAATGGTTAAAATATCAGCTTGAATTGAGGGAAAGAGCTTAAAAATTTCAAAACAGAATAAATAAAGTAACTTTTTTTGTCAGGATATGATGAGTTGAATCAGGCCCAGGATTTCTCAAAAACTGGTTATGGCAGCTCTTCAAGCACTGGAAAATCAACCGGAACAAGTATGTCTACCAGTCAGTTTATACTTTACAGTTCATGTTTTACCTTCAGTTTTTATCGACCAATGGGAAAGTTTGCAGAAAATAGAACTGTTAATAGTAACTCAACTCTAAATTTTGTCTCAGCTAGAAAAGATAAATTATTTGAATTTTTAAAGTAATTTTTTTTAAATGAGCAGCTTTGATATGAGCTATTTCACTTGAATTATTATTTTTGGTTACGGTCACTATTCTTTTAGCTTAACTGTAAAGAACCACCTAATCATAAAAATTTGAAAAGGATTGGGTTAAGTTTTCCCCTGTGCTTTTTGAATTTTAATATGTTTTTATAATACATTTTCCTCAGTGATTTTATACGTGCTTTAAATGTGATTCTCTGTGTTGGTCCCTTTTCAGGAGCTGGCGCATCAGAGATCACACCAAATGCTTATAACAAAACTCACACACAGGTTAGACAAAGCTTTTTTACCTTTTTATTTTCCCTCTTAATATTATTATTTGATATCTTAAACACGTAGATCATGATTAAAATACAAATATCTATACCCACAGAGGATTTATAAATTTTAAATAAAAATTATATAATTTTAGTGGCTAGTATTTAGAGGCAATAACTATTTCTTGCATAATAAATGTTACATTTTTTATTTTTTAAAAGTTATAATTTATATTTATAATTTATGTTTTGGTTAATAAACTATAAGAATACCAAATTCATTTTTATTCTCAGGCGTTTGACAAGCAGGGTTTCCATGGTGGAACTCCTCCACCTTTTAGTTTGCCTCTAGCTACAGCCACACAGGCAGGGCCTATGGGGGCACCCACAACACCATATGGGGCCCCATTCTTGCCTGTCATGGCAGCACATCAGGCTCACTCACAGATGATGCACCATCCTATTCAACAGGTCAGTAGTTTATTCACAAGAACATAGGAGACAATGTAAAAACTAAATCTTTCTGCAAAGGTTGAAGTGATGAAACAATCTTATGACTTTCGTTCTTCTGGAAAAAAAAATCTATGAAGACACTTTTGATCTGACTCAACCATTATGTGTCTAATATTAACATTCTGCTTTCATAATTTAGCTAAGTAAAAAAAGATAAGATTTGCTATATTTGACAAAATATATCCTATACTCATGATTTTTAAAATCTATTAGGTTAACTCATTAGCTCCCGATGCGACTAAATGCGTCCTTATAGGGATCCGTACAGATGCGTCCAAATGCGACTGTTCGCATAGCAACGCATTCTCGCATTTTTCTTTAAAAAATAGCATCGATATCTCGCTTTCCGCAAGGACTTTCGGCTTTTGTTTGATTCTACGAGAGTTCAATAAAAATTACCTGATGTTTTTATCTTGTTTCACTTTTGATCCATGTGTGTATTAGTTTGAATTAAGGTTGTTAACGGTTAACCGGTTATTCGGTTAGCCGGTCCTCAGATTAGGATCGGTCCTCTTTATTGAGGACCGCAGGACCGTTTAACCGAAAACAAAAACAAACAAACAAAAAAAAACCCACTAGCGGTAACGTAGTGACGAGAAACAAAACAAGCCGTAACCGCGCCTCTCCCTCTCGCTTTGTCACGGTGGGTGAAAGCGATACCACGATCAAGCTGACAAGTAGCCTATGTTGGCATTCAAACTAACCAAACCTTCAGCCTCCAAGCTGTAAGCGTGCGTACATGACGCGTTATAGCCTTGCTTCACTGAAGTTCACAACTCATAGTAATAGTTACTAACAGTGCGTGTTTGATGTCAACAACGGTCAAGGCCGAGGCTGTTTCTATTTATATTTATTATAGTCTGTTTCTTATAAAGACAAAGAAAGCTATAAAAGCATATGACCCCGTGACCTATCCGCATTTTCTGATCACCGGTTTATAGTCCATTTCAGGCATTCAAAAAACGTATTGGCGCACGCCGCTTAGTGAAATACATGTACCTATATTACGAGAGGTATTTGAAAGACGTAGCAAAGATACCGGGTGATTAATCGGCTCACAAATTCGAGTTAGGTCTTTTAGTGACAGTTTTCATGCCTATCAAAGGCATTTGTTTACCACATTAACAGTATAGCGAGTGTAGCTCAAACCCTATTTGAACAGAAAAAAACGGGGAGGGTGAACGTGTGAATCGCAAAATTCAATTATTCTGGCGAGTTGACGATTGAAAAATAATGTTTTTTTAAAAAATAAATTCCATTTTATCATCATTGTTTACTCCATAGCTTTATAATTTTATTATATTATTAATTTTAATACGCGAGTTGACCGGCATCACACACAAGAGAGGTAAACATGACGTCATAACGGACGGGGCGAGGCGTTGGTTTTTGAAACTAATGAAAAATGCTCGCTAATTTTAACGAACTTTTGAACCTGTCCTCTTATTTAGACCGGTGAACTACGAGTCCTCAAAATAAAATATAAAAAAGACAATTAACCATCACTGTTTAGTTAATTTTTTGGATTNGAGCGGGCTTTGATGCCATCGACGCGAGGCGACAACATTCTCTTGTTAGTTCTCACAACATTAGGGATATAAGGACGAGCGGTTAACCGATTAACCGGTCTTTTTTGAATGGTTAGCCGGTCCCCAAAAACGAGCGGTCTTAACAACCTTAGTTTGAATCGTCTCTATCGAGTGTGTATTCACCTGAGGTGTCATTATTTGGCAGTGCATGTTATATTATTATTATTAAACTTAATTTATTCCTGGATGTGTTAATCATTTTATTTTTTTAAGATAAAAGAATATCTTTAGAAAAGATAATCATTTTCCTCATGAAATCAAAAGCTTAACGAAGTTGCTTTCCATTTGTCCGGAATATGGAAGTAGCCCTTCAGGAGCTATTCAGTTAACTAAATCAGCTCAGCCAAATGAAATTTCTAAAAATCCTGGAAATTTTCTCAATCTTTTTTTATCTGGGTATGAGGTAGAAAAAATTCTAGGGTCAATCTTTCTCCCTGCCAAACAGTTGTTTTTTTGTTTTTTTTAAATTTATGGGATTTAATTTTGTAACTATTTTAGGAATCCTTTACTTTTGGAAAATACGTCTTTAGTCAAGTTGTGTTACCAAAGATTTAAAGATTTGTGTGTGGATTAACTCTTAAAGTCGCAAAGCGTCGTAATGCGTCTCTTCCCGCTATCCCTAAAGCGTCGTAATGCGTCCCTAGATACAAATCTCGTTAGAAATGAGATCTCGGAAAGTAAAAACTCTTCAATGCTTGAAAAACGATGTATTTGACTTCCGGCAATGGCGGCCGTTGCCGGCACTAGTGTTATCGCTCGATTCGCGATGTTTTTCGGTAGTTTTAACGGGGTTTTTTTCGAAGATACGTTTTCGTTATACTTTATTACTAAAATAATAGTACTAAGCTACAGGTAAATATTGTTTCAAACTCAGTACGGTCTTTTGAATGCGTAAAATAGCCATTCTTAGCCTTAAAAATGAAGTCAGTATGACAATAATATTATAAATGGATTTTACGCAAATTTTTTAATTTCATAATCGGTTGATCGTAATACGGGAAATCCTTACGGGACTGAGGCGGAAGTTTATTGAAAACCTTCTAGCACTTTAAGAGTTAAGAAAGAGTAAAAATAAAAATTTTGCTTTCAGCACAATTTCTAAACTGGTGTTGCAATAAATTGGACAAGAAACGGCCATCCTATTTGGGCAGTGCAAATTATATTAAATTTTCAGTTCAATCAAAAGTCATAAGTAATTCTTATAAATTATGATAGTCATTAATTTTTTTATTTTCAAGTTACACAAAAATTCGTCTATCATGTAAATTGCGGAGATGGGGTAAGGAATACTGTTTTTATAGCTTACAGGTTAGGGGTAATCATTTTTATCAATGCAACCTTATGAAATATAACTTAATTTTTTTTAATATTACTAATTTTGACTCTGGAAATTTTCTAAATTGATGTGTAACAAATAAGAATCATTTGATAGTAAATACTGATAAGTCAAACAGCAATTAAAACATTTAGTAACTGAATTGAGTCATTCTAGTACTCTGCTTGATATGACTGATTTCATCATTTAGAGCAATTTTTCACATTAGTAGTGAAATCACTAGTTTTAGCTGGATTTCATGATAAAATTTACAGATTGCAATTTTAAAATAAATATTTTTTGCACTATTTTTTACATCTATATTTAAATTTTTAAAAAAATCTTAAGCTGTGCACTATAAATTTATATTTTATCACAAGTAGTTGAAATGATGAGAGAAAAAAAAGACTTTCGTTCTTCTGTAGTAATTATGAAGCTATTGTAATTCAGATCAACTACTTATTTTTTTAGCTACAAGTTTGTTAATCAAAGCAAGTAATTAATTTTATCTCTTGTTTACTAAATATTTGTTATGTATATCTGTATATTGTAATAATTTTACCAGAATTCCAAACCGTTTCAAAGAATTAAATCCTAGTAAAGGGTAAAATTGTGGCCTTTTCTGCAAACAATAAATATTCATTTTGTTATATTACAGAGAGAATAAAAGTACTGTTTTAATTTGAGGTAAAAGTGAATACTGAAAAAAACTTATTACTTATCTATGATAATCTTTTTCTATAAATAAAAATATTTCAAAACTTGTCATTTTTAGCATATCTTTTCTGTTTCTATTGTAATTATCTGAAGTTTGCAGGCCTCTTTTTTAAAACAATTTTTCAGCTTGGTGTGTTCAGTTTATAAGTATGGGCAAAGGTTGAAATGATGAATTATTTATCTTATGACTTTCGTTCTTCTGCAAAATTATTGAAGACTTATAAAATCTGAATCAGCCATCATTTGCCGCATTAGAAATTCACACAGTATTATTTAGCATTATCTTATGATTATATTCACACACTCACCCCATATCAATTACTGGGGGAAATGAGCAGTTGCTTACATTATTTGATTTCATCACTCCAGGATACTAACAGCTCGACCTCTCGTGGTCTCAATCAACAAGGGAATCAGACAAAGGCTGGAGGAGCCAAATCTTATGGCGCACCACAGTACTGGAACAACTGAAAAGCTTGTTAAAAATAGCACTAAGAGCAGCCAACTGTCATGGCCAAGATTAAGGAGACAACTACTTAGCTGCTGATACTTCACGTTCCACACTGGGTTTCATTAAACTACTCCCTATCTTGTGTGGCGAGGAATTATTGCCAACCTTATAATACCTTCAGCTCATTTTTAATGCTGTATAGATAAAATACACATTCTCCATTTTATGGGAATTTCAAGCTTGAAGATATTTTTTTAAATTTGTAGTTGTGATGGTATGATAAGGTGGTGACATTTTCCCTTGAATTTTTTCATATTCAATTTTATTTTGTAGTGTTTGTATTACCAAACGTTTTATTCTACTTTGTGTTGTGTATATTTTAGCTGAGTTCCTTGTAAATATTGTTTGTTGTTAATTTGTTGATTGTGTCGGCCAAAGATCAGAACATATTTTTTTTCTGATTTTGCGTATAAGGATTCAAAATTATATATCAGTGTTACTTGGGGTGGAGAAGCCCAAGGACATCAGAGCAGGAAAAAAAATTATTAGTATAATCAAAATGTCACAGGCATAGATGTCTGTTGAGTTTGAATTACAGACTTCTGCAAATAATTGTCTGCTGTGACAGGATAGTATTGTACCTCAAAGGTATTTTATCAGTTACAGATGTCATTCATCTATTTTTGTCTCCTTATAATTTGCCATGTTGTACATAGGCTTGTTTATTTCTTCAGCAGTTATTTTGGTAACCATGATGTAGTTGCTTGTTTTCATTTGAGTCTATATTGGATCATACATGTGGTTTTGTTTCATCACACAGAAAGCCAGTCTGAACAGACTTATTTCATGTAAATAGTGTCCTGTACAGTTTTCAACACAGATTTTTCTTCTCCTAATTTCAGTTTACTCCTTAAGTAACAGAATAAAATAAACTGTTGCCACTAATTTTTAAAGAAAAACAGTAATTGTTACTTTTGGGATTATGTGAAAAGTCTTAATAAATGTGTGTAAGATTTGTGTAATAAAATACTGGCTATATATTGCACATGTTTTTATATTCCAATTTATTTTTTGTTAAATAACTTGAATACTGTATTGTAAATATTTTTATTTGGTAAAAATTCAACATTGCAGTAGAGATAGACATAAAAAAAATAAAGAAGGGACTGTTAACTACTGTGCTTTTAATTTTAAGACTGGAGAAAATGCAGGAACTACCCATTGAAAAACTAACTGCTGCAGCTACACTTTCAGTTTAAAATAATGAAACCATGAGGTATGAATACTATTTTTTAAGGTAGCAATTGTGTCACAATTAATATGGAGGTACACTCAAATTCAGTTGTATTACTTTTATTATCTGGGAGAGTTTATGTACACTAAAGAGATTAAAATAATATAATATGAAAAGAAATTGTGATAGAATTAAATTGGGGGGGATTTCAAACCTGTATGTTATGTACTATGCCATTGTGGTTTTAGCAATACATTTATTTCCACTATATGAAGGCATTAAGAATCATGACATAGTTTTAAAAAATTATATTCATTGAAATAATAAATTTAACCTTTAATTTTGAACATTTAGGGGGACAATTATTTTAACTTTATCATCACTCTCAATAACACATACTAAAAAAAACAACCTTTACATTTTAAGTAAAAAAAAAAAAGACAATTTATTATTTAGATATGCTTTACAATTTACACAAAAGCAGTTATAAACCACATGCATGATATCACAATGCAATTCAACAAACACTCAATTTTAGTAAGACACTGTCCATTCTTAGACTTAAATTTCAAAACCGATAAAAGAACATAATTGTTTTTATTTTTTTTAATACAAAACTTTAGCTAAATCAAACATTTAAACTAATCAAGTGATAAAAATAAATTCAACTGACCTGTTCTCAAAATTACCTCAATATCAGCACAAAAAAAATTTATAGACATTTCTAAATATTTTATTGCCAATGCATTTTATTTTTAAAATATAAATATTTATTTATTCAAATTAATACTTTTTGACTTTTTGAGTACCTCAATATGGGTGGGCTGGGGTTTTACACTTTAGTTTAATTATACATTGTTGGTCTGTCAGTTTTTAAAACGTGATTCATAATCTGATACCCATACTTTCTTTCACTGTTATTACTCAGTAGGGCACAATCTATGTATTCACAAACAATGCTAGAAATTAATAATTTGAGCCATTTACACATACATTTACAACTTTTCAATAGTTAAGAAAATTCTTAATAGGTTATTTCTTACTAGATTATTTAGATTGAGTTTAGACATATTTCTCTAATAACAAAATATTGCTTGCATTTGAAAATTGAACGATGAATGGGGAGAGAAAGTAACAATATTTACAATATTTGTGTGTAACTACTAACAAAATTAAATGGGTACCATTCTGTCATTCCAATAAAATTTTATGAAGTATACTGTAACTTGAAAACAGAGCAGTGCTAATAATGAACTTTCTACATCTGGGAGTTAATAGTTTATGGAACTTGGAGTTAAAGGAATACAAAAATATGTATTGTAGGATTCAACATACAGGAGTATAAGTATAAGTAAGGGCAGTCATAATGTAAATTTATGAACTAACTAAATGCTTTAAAAAATAAAGAAATAAAGCTATTGGAATAATAATAACTATTTACATTAAAACAAAAATTTAATATTAATTAATATATGTATTATGTATGTATCATAGCTAGCACTAGCATAATCTTCTTGAATGGTAGTAATGGTAGCAGCAGGACAATTTCAGAAACATTCAAAATGAGATATGATGAAGCTTCAAATAAAAGACAAGATGAATAGTTAACATCAATCTTATTCCCCTTACATCACTGACTAAAACTACAAATAGAACTACATGATGCAAATCTCCCATTTGCTTCAAACATATTATAAAATACAAATTTCTCAAACATGTCACTGTTCAATCTTTAATGAGAATTAATACCTTTAGAATACTGACTGACCCATTTTGTAATGGAACGTAGAAATTCTTTAAGAGTGCAGCTAAAAAATTACCTAGTGGACCTGGTTAAAGAGTGTAGCTGAAACTGAAAAAATAACTGCTCATTATAACAGTATTAGTATTATTAACAGTGTCAATTTATTTAATTTTGATAACTACATTTAAATTTAAAGCAATCTGATTTTGAGTATGAGGAGTTAGAACATTAGAGTAGGTTATTATTTTGTCAAACTATCTCAGAAAAAGTATTATTAAAGTACCTGTACACCACTTTAAATAAGGTAAAATGAGTCAGATTTAAGGTCTTCTGACCATATCCAGCTGGACGTACCAATGTATCGGGCTGGAGAGGTCATGACTGATGTACATAGAACTTAGGAACATAAAAAGGGCAAATAAAATTCCCCAATTAGCAGATTTGCTGAATTTTACCCTACCAAGAGCATTCTAGCTTCTATCATAAAGTGAAAATAAAAGATGTGGATGACCATTATTAAAGTGGACTTGCAATTCTAGCAAGGCTAAGTTTCTCATTTTGGATTGACACATAAATATTAATAGCGATCATTAATGTCACTCAATAATTTGTTGGTAAATACACTATCTCTTTTATTTAAAAATCAAAGATATTTGAAATTTTAAGTGGTGAAGAGATTCTGAAAAAAATTGGCAATAAACCTTTGCTGAGATTTTTAGTAATTTGTAGAGAAAAAGATCATGTGGATGTGATTAATTAAGGAATGTAATAAGACTCATTTGAATAGAATTTTGGGGGGTTCAATTGCATAGTGAAATGATATTCTCTTTTAATTTTTTAAAAAATAAGAAGTATTTTTAAAGAATATAATTAGTGATGGGACGATTAATCGGCATTATATATTATAAAGGGATTTTTCCAAAACATCGGGAATCGTATCAGAGCTCAATAATTCAGACCCGATTCCAATACCAAAATGAAAGGCGATCAACAAGAAACAAGCAATTCAAATGCTACAACAACAACAAAGAGTCAATTTTCAGCAGCAAGTGTTAAAATTAGAAAAGAAATATCAATAATTATCAAGATATCTAACATTTAAACTGATTGCAAACAATGAGAATCCTCTTAGCTGGTGGAAAGCCAACAAAGAACTTCCAAGTTTGGCTCATTTGTTAAAAAAAGTATTAACGTGTTCCGCCTTCTTCAGTAGTGAGCGAGAGAATTTGTAGTGTAGGTGGCAAAATATACTTGCCAAAAAGAAACCGTTAAGAACCAACAACTGGAGAGATGCTTATGTTTTTGCACTATAATTTACAATTACTTCGATTCAGACTATGATTAAATGCATATGCTTACTATTAAACAATTGAGCTGAATGAAGTTTTTCTCATTAAAATGGAATTATTTTAACTCAATACTCTTTGTATTACTAAAATGGAATTATTGATAGAAATAGATGTGTTTATATAAAACATTTCCGACACATTGTTATCTAGCATATTGTAAATCTTCAATAGCAATTTAATAAACTTTTCTAATCAATTCTCAAACTTTATATTAATTAGATAAGTCAATACCTGGGCACAGTAATACAAATATGCAATAATGACCAGGAATCAGAATCGTATCGGAATAATTGGGTAGAATCGGAATTGTTAAAAATTTTCATATCGTCCCAAATATCTTATTCAACTGTTTGGTACCAAACAAAAGAGTTTTCATTTTTGAAATAGAAACACTACTTTGTGATGCAATTCTATGAATAGCACAAAACGGCAGCGAGATGATTGGGGAGGGCCTAAAAAAACTATCGCCTGACTGCCGATGAAAAAATCATTATGATAATTTTTAAGAGACAAAATAACATCAACATAAATGAAAACTATCTAGAATTATAAAATAAGTTAAGTCCCTAATTCAGGCAATGATGCCCAAAAGGAGGCAGGTGAAATAGCGTTCTCATGTTTTATTGAGCCACGGCTTACGAGCAAGGGATTGTGTGGCTAGCACAATGCCCAGTAGCCTTTACTTCCCCAACCGATGTTGGGTACCCATAGAGAACTGGGTGAATTCGGGGATCTTGCCAGCACAGAGGCCCTAACCTGTGACTCTATAGCCTCGGTATGACAGTCCAGCACCACCGTTAGATCACCGTGGCCCAAACTAGAATTATAGGGCTTAAAATATACTTTTTAATGATACCATTTTTATTATTATGTAGTCAGTTTTACTTATGGAAAGCATTTATGAGGAAAAAGTAGTTGCATTGTAGTTTTAGAGCGACAAAAAACATTTTTTGTGCCAGTTTGTGGTACCTAAGAGAATTAGGGAGTATAAGCTACTGTAAAGTAGAAGAATTGATGAGGTACTTAACATCACAGCAGACGTTTTCCAACCATGCTAAATCACCAAACTGAAGCTGCTGTGAAAGCTAGTCTTATTGCAATGTAAGGCGGCACATTTACAACACATGTCTCTGAAGCGTTGCATGATGCAAGGATGTGACATCCTTGTGTAAGACAAAAACATATCATGCGAATCTCAGTAACATAAAATTATTCCCAAACATAAACAAACATGGAACCAATAAACAATGCCCAATAACTAGCTTTGAAAATAGGCATATGAGCAAAAAATGGGTATGCTAATAATTTTATAATTAATTAATTACTTTATTTTTATGTACTTGTACTTGAATGAATATTTAGCCTGCTTGATCCACAACTTAAAGTGTGATTTTAATTTTTACTTGCTAATTGATTGAGATTGACTTTAAGTAAGTGATACTCAATTTCAGCCATTCATTTTAATAATAAAATTTATTTAAATATTTTAGTTGCAAAAATTCCATTGAAAATGTGTATACAACTTTTAATAGTTTATTCTTTTTTTGTACCTACTTCCTGCCTTCTTGCTTACCCAATTTTTGGTGTTCAATAGTGCTGTGGAGAATTTCTTTTAAATCTTTAATGTAAAGCTACATCATATCTTTTTCTAAATGCTTCCACACAGGTTCATAGAGGCTACGATTTTATTCTGACTATCTTCAGCACGGTTACTAACAAGGGATACCATGGATGTTGTAATAACTTATCGACGACATTGTATGCAACATATACTTTTGCTGACTAAATATAAAAAGAGTTTTTAAATATAATATAAATAAGCATAAGCACCACAAAGTCAAGTCTATGAAGTCTTGCATAAACTTCATTAACTGCACCACTCATGAAATGAATTAACAGTAAAAATCCATTTTTCAAATAAATGTTTGGTCTTTGATGTAATGCCCAAGATATCTTAAAAATTGATTAAACTAATACAGTATTAACATTGGAACTTGTTGACATTATCTACTAAAAAAAGAATCCAGTATAAAATTCTTAAATGGTTTCAAGCATTTTACAAAAATGACATTTAAAAAACAATCACATTGTTCAATATTAATTTGTTGTTAGAGACACTATACATAATTTGCTTACTTGTTACCAGTGCTGTCAGATATTTTAAGTTAATGTATTTTTTACTAATGACTCTAAAAATTCAAGATTTTTAAAGAAAATTAAAGCATAGACGAAATTAACACTGGTTGCTATGATTTCCTTTTTCCCTCTACTTTATTCCTTTATATGTTGGATTCTGAAACGTTGATTTGGGATCTTTGTAGATGGGGTTACCTCCCTGAGGAAAAAAAAATGTATTTTTAAAAATTTACCTAATGAGGCATAATTTTTTTTCCAATATTTTGTTCTATTATGAAGAGAAAGACTTTTGTAATAAAATTTAATATTACTTACTGAATCCCAGCGGGCTTTCTCACGCTCCTTCATAAAATCAGCATATTCCTTGGCATCTCTACGATTTCTTATGAAAATGATAAGACAAATAATAAGGAGTGGAATAAGAACCACAGCAGCTACAGTTCCACCTACAATAGCAGCTATATTGGCTTCTGCTGGACAGTCTGAAAAAATATATTAAAGCAAAGTTGAAACCAAAATGTGTTGAAATTTGAATAGCATGGATATTGATTAACAAGTTTACACAATGATGCACTTTACAAAATAAATTAGAAAATCATCTTACCTTTTGTCTTCTGTGATTTGATTATAACGTCATTATTAACACTATATTCGTAGGTAAAGAAAAATGTGCAACCATCTACATCAATGCCTTCACAGTTTCTGATTCCTTTACGAGCTATAAAAATAAGAGAATATTTTTTTTTTAAATTTCGATATATACATACATATATATATATATATATAATCATAACATTGAGTTCAATAACTTTACATAATTCTTTAGACAAATAGAAGTTATAAGTAAACAAACCTTGGCATGTATAACAGCCACAAAACAATTAACTTACACTACATCAACTTCTATTCCAAGTTTTATTTTTAACTGGAAACTATTTAAAAAGAGGTATTATTTAATTTCTTATGAGCTTCTTAAAGTAAAATATTTACAATATGCGATAATTATTATTTTTAAACTACAGGACTATTGAATGAAACACTTATAACATTGAACAATAAATAAATGGCTCTAAGCCTATAGATATCCAGTTATGACAGGGATGTACAAAGTCCGGCCCGCGGGCCAAAACCGGCCCGCGAAGCAATTTTTACTGGCCCGTGGCCTCATATGAAATAATGAATTAACTAACGTATTATTTTTTAAAAACATTAAATATAAGAAAAGTCGACAAGTTTTACCGTTTTGATAACGTCAAAGGATGGCAAAAGTCGATAACATTGTATTGTTTACCAATTACTAGACTTCAGTCTTAAAGACTGACAAGGGGAACAAATGTATTTGGTTCTGTTTGTTCTGCTGTCTGTGACGTTAAATTACCAAGTAAACGATATATTTATTTATTACTGATGGCTATCGACATGACTCATGAGCACAGTTGACAAGCAAAACTTGTCTATAACAAAGTCAGCTTAGTCAGGCTGGCAAAGTTTTTAAACTTCACTGTATCATTCATAAAGAAGTTCTTTGTGCTAAACACCTTTCATGTGATCGTGTCCTAAAGCAAGTGATAAAGGATATGATCTCTATTCGCTCTAAAACCCTGTTTCACAGCCAGTTTTAGCAGTGTCTTCTTGACATCCAGGGAGAATACAAAGATGTTATGTATGACAATGATATAAGATGGTATAGTCCGGGGACAGCACTTCAGTGCGTCTACACATTAAAAAAGAAATTGGGCAGTACATGGGAGATAAGGAAAAAACATTTCCAGAACTATCTGATGCTGCTTGTCTTGCATAGTTTGCATTTTCGGTTGATGTGAAAAGACATATAAACCTTCTTAACACAATTCTCCAAGGGCACAATGCAGTGGTAAGCCAATTATATTCACACTAGATTGTGCCAGGCGCCGTGGCGCCTGCGGCGCCCCCGTTTTTTGGGCGCCTACGGCGCCAACCTTTTTTTTAAAGACCAACTAACTTGTCCTTTTTTGATAAATACGAATTATTAAACTTTATGAAATGTACGCAAAGTATTTATTTAATAATAATAATAGGTGTTGTATTTTGCGCACCGATGCACACCAAACAATGACGTCATCCTATTAAATATTTTTACAGCGCTCATCAAAACACGATTTTTCAACTAAACTAACTGCTGTAGACTGTCGTACATCTCTTGCGTTATGCGTTACGTTACAAACCCACACCACTGGGCTATTATATATATTTATATCAAGGACTTTGGGAACAAGCAGCAACTTTTTCAAAGGCAACTTAAATGCAGCCTAATTCCACACATTTCCCCTCACTGCAGGAAATCATGACAAGTTTACCAGAAAGAAGCTTCAATTGGCAAATGCATAGGTATGATGCAGATATCACATCCTTGGCTGGTGAATTTCAAAGACGCTTTCATGACTTGATAATTATTGAAAAGATAAACATGGTTGTTTTTGTTAAATCTTCATATTTCTCTGTAGATTTTGATAATACTGCGGCAATCTGCATCTGGAAATCATTGAGCTACAAACTGATGCTGAATGTCGCAGCAGACAATTTCTTCTCTTTGACTTTTAGAGTGAGCTTCATGGTTAAAGAGAGATTAAAAGGAATTCGAACATTTGTTTTTAAAAAATGCTTAGCTTGTTTGGTTCGACATACTTGTGTAAGCAGACATTTTCAGTTATGAATTTTAACAAAATCTGTGTGAGGACGAGAATAAGTGACTCTCAACTACGTGATATCATACGTATCAAAGCCATGGCATTGAGCCTGACCTCACCACTTACTGCATTCAAGATCTCAGTTTCACCATTCACATTAAAATTTTACAATAAAAACTCACCATACTATGTCATTTTTATTTTATTATTTTAATCCGGCCCGCGAATATCTTTGCATTAAGGAAAAAAGGCCCGCCATGCTAAAAGTTTGGACATCCCTGAGTTATGAGAAAGGTTACATAAAATTCTGGTTAAAGTTGTTACATTAACTTGTAAATATAAAGTCAATATTTCTTACATTCAAGTGTGTCTACCAGAACAACTCTTCCACATTCCCTATCACAATCCTCTCTGTTGTACTTTCCAGTTCCATGGGCTTTGCACTGGGCACAATCTATGTGCTCACTGCACTTAGGTTGACATGTCTAGAGATGAATACAAGGGTATGGATTGAATTTCACAAATACTGAGATATTTAAATGACTTTCTTTATGTAATAGAATAGAAAATAATTCATAACTGACATATATTCACCAGCTTTTAATTTAAGCTGAAATGTAAAGATTTTGTTCTTACATGTAGCCTAACCATGTGAACTTGTGAATCTTGACTTATGAAATTAAAAATTGAGCCATACAAATATGAGCAGGTTAATGTTAAATAATAAATTGTATTTATAATTTATGGAATTTAAAAGACAATTTATAAAAGGTGTATTGATTCAATGTTACTGAACGATGTTACCTAATAGATCTGTTAATAAACAGAGATTTTATAATAACAATAGAAATGTACCAGCCCTTTTGCAGCAGGAGTGTACTGCCCTTTAAGGTTTATGACTTTGTTGAAAATATTCCACTAATTATATGTTAAGTATGTATGTGTATGCGACATTTAAGTTGAGCCTTCTGGTTATAATATAACTGAATGTTGTGCTTACTTTTGGGAATGCAAATTTCAGTTGGTCAGAAATATAAACATGAAA
The DNA here is from genome assembly GCA_002072015.1 of Radix auricularia. Taxonomy (NCBI): domain Eukaryota; kingdom Metazoa; phylum Mollusca; class Gastropoda; family Lymnaeidae; genus Radix; species Radix auricularia. Next base: position 150,318 of record MUZC01000660.1, on the reverse strand, counting down.
TATTTAATTCTCTAACTCTGAGACAATTTTACCTAATATAAAGAGCACTTTGAAAATAAACAAACGATTAGAAAAGGGCATTAATTTAATTTAAAATCCTGCAAACAAAACATTTCTAATCGCTATAGGTTCAACATGTCAAATGATTACATTCGGAATGAAACTCATGTAGTCTTCAATATGATGATAGAACTTAAACTTAAAGGAAGAAGGTAAAATGATTCAATAAAAAACCAAATTAAAATACATCAAACCTATATTTACAATTTTGTCCCTTTTGTCCCTAATATCAAAATGGTCCTATTTACTGATGGATTGCAAACTCTTATATGTTCCTGTTTCACAAAGGGATGTAACTTCTTTGTTGATTCCCGTTTTCAAATAAGGAATTATATTTTATAAATTATATCATTAAGTAGAAAATCCGCTTTTTCTCAATCCCCGCTCCCCTTTTTTTTTGCCTTTCTTTTTTCCGAGAAATTTTAGATAATTTATTTGCCAAGTATATTTACGATTGATGCAATCGCATAAAAAGAATGTGAAACAAAGATATTCATTTTTTGACAAAAAATATTTTGATATCCAATAGCCAATGTTTATATTGTAATTATTTAGCTAATATAAGAGAAGGTGATTTTTTACTTAATAATTTTAGTTCAGAGTTCAGTAGTGCTTAACTTTTTTAGTATGAGTCTGAAAATTTACAGACTTTATTCAAATGGGAAGTTGGAAGTGAGAGTGGGCTTGGGCTTTTATTAGTATAGAAAAAGGTCACCAAATTAAGTTAATAAAGAAAAATGAAAAAAATATTTAAAAATTAAGGAAGTATCTCATTCTAAATAAACTTGAAACACACTTTGTTTAGAGTGGATACATTTTTATAATGCAATGTATATATATCAAAATTTTAAAAAAATATTATTAAGAAAAAAAAACACTTCAACTTCTAATGCTCTTTAATATGAGTTTTTTTCACTTAGAGAATTGCTTTTCTTATGAAACTCACTAACAATTTTAAGGGTACTAAATAAAGTTAACTGCCACTTTTTAAAAATTTGAAGACAACTGCCGTCATGTAAAAAAGCATTTGATTTATGACCCCATATCATTAGACTATTTGAAATAACAAAATATTTGTAACAGGAGCTACATGTTAAGGAACTACGTTGACACCTTCTCTCTAAAAGGCAATAGCTGCTTATATCAAAGGGCTAATAAACTAAATTATAAATGTAAATGTAATAAAGTTTTCAAAAGAATTTAGAGACCCTAACCTAGTCTTATTTAAAAAGCTTGCAATAAAATTTGCGCACCGTTTTTAATCAATGAAAGTTAATTGAAAGGTGGTAGCTTAAAATAAAGTATTGTAATAAAGTACTGCTTCAAAGATAACCTGACTTCTTGATAGTATTCAAAGATGTTTTAATATGGAAATGATATATAATTTTTAAATATATATTAGTCTCTATATTAAACCATTTAAATTTATGGCTTTTATGCTTTTGGTATTATTATAATTAAAAAACCCGTGTAAACAAAGTTTTGGACTATAAATCCCTTATATATGAGACAGAACTAAAAGTATAGATTATATTCAAAATAATATGCACCACGAGACAAACATTTACAGACTGAACTCCCCTTGCTGTAAAAACGGGGTGAGGAGACTGAACTCCAGCAAACACTTATTAAACGTTCTTGTTGAAAATCTAAATAACACTGGAATGTCTCCTTTATATGTCATCTTTGAACCAACTACCCAAAAAGGTAAGTGTGTTGACATTATTTGATTCAAGTGATGAGCGGGTCTAATTGACAATATAACCAGGCCGGGCTGAACAATCATTGACATGGAATTGATGTAACGTGGTATGCACAAAATGGTCTTGGCAAGGAATGACATTATCGGATATCCGTGTTCATTAAGTTTCCAACATTGTAGAGGGTTAATGGATTGAGGATGGATTTTGTGACGCAGTAATTCATCAGAAGAGCTGTCGACATTTTCTGTCTTATAGACACTGTTACTGCATTTAGTTTAATAAGCTTTTCATTTAGTTAGATAAGAAGACGAAGTGTTAGAATCATGGTAGGCAAACTTAACAACATTTTGAACATTCCCCTCAGTAAATAGTTTAAAACCAAAATGTTGGTGTAATCGTCAGGAAATTTATTATTTATTGGCTGCTATTTATTATTATTATTTTTGTTTACTTTTTGACTTCCAATAATTTGTAAGTAATGGGTAGATTTATCTTTAGGAATAAATGTCATAATTGTTAATTTCTGCAGCCCTAGTTTAAATGAAAAAAAGTCTATTTAAAAAATGTCTTTTATTATTCAGGGTACGGGGTAATGACCTTGGCATATTCAATTCGCAGCACAACTTAAGTGAGTGTTTTAGGTTCATTTGTACCTGTGTTGAGTTAATATACCTCTGTTAATAAGTTCAATTTGAGATGGGTAAATGAAAATGTGCGCAGCGTAATTAGAAAATAAAAGTTTTTTTTAAAGCGCACCGCTAAAAAAAAAGTCTTAGGGAAAAAACACTACACAAAAAATCCCTCGCTTTGAACACAAGCCTAAAGGTGTTCAATATGGAAATGAGATTTAATATTTCTCTCTTTGTCTCTACATTTTCTGACTTTTTAATTTACGGCTTTTAGGCAAAAGGGACAATTAACAAAAACTATACTAAAACCATCTGCAGGTTAAAAGTAACTGTCCTGACAAATTTGGTCCCTGTCCATTGTTTGGTTTTTCTGTGATTGAGTAACTGAAAGTCGAAAAGTTGAAACATACCCACATACAAAAACCTACTGAGCTTTATATAGTAGATTATATACAGTTGTACCTCAGTATACGTCTGCTTTGGTATAAGTCCAAATTGGTATACATCCTGTTTGGACGCAAGACATTTTGCTTGATATATGACCTTTGCTAGGAATATGACCTACTAGTTTAAGGTTGTCCATAAATGCCTTAAAGCGATTTTGGCTGACCCCCCCCCCTTTTTGCAACATGTCTTCACATAAAGTAAGAGCCCCCTCAAATATGACATCACAAGCTGACC
>MUZC01000660.1:128139-147226 GCA_002072015.1 Radix auricularia | reverse complement strand
ACCCCCCCCCCCACCCCCACCCCACTAAAAGTCTTATTTCTTTATTGAAACGAGTTTCAATTATTGAAATATTTAAAGGAAAATGTTTATTTAAAGGTTTGCGTTTATTTTTTTTGTATGTGACAGTTCTTAAAATCCCTCCTATCCCTCGTCACAAACATCACAAAAGTGTGACCCCCTGGGCATGACATCAAAATGACACATCGCACATGCCTAACTTGTAGAAATCACAGCACACCATGTGTTACTTAATTGTGTTAGCATGGCAGTTTCAACCATACAGCTACTGTATTTATCGGCGTATAACACGCCCTAATTTCCCCTAAAAATTGGGGGCAAATGCTATATGCCGATATAATGTTGAATTTTTTTCCTGAAATTTCCCTCTTAAAATGAAGGTGCGTGTTACACGCATGTGCTAATGAACGAACGGGCTACAGAACGAGTATATACGGTAGTTTCACTTTCCTGGCAACAACAAAAAATAGTGGAAGCAAAATGTAGTTAAGAATGTCATTCTAAAAAAAACCTTACCGGGCAGTCTTCACAAGTTGGTCCAACAAAAGTTGAGTTTTTATGACATACACACTTGCCACATTTACAGGATCCTGCAGCATTACAAATTTCCTGCAAATGAAAGGGAATGAAATTACAAAGAGATTGAGAAATTAAAACATTTCAGTTGAATTTTTTTCAATAAAAATGTGTCTTTCCTTTTAACTTCTTGAGACAGTTTCTCACATAACTTTCCATTGCTTATCTCGTTTAAATTATATTACAAGTGTCCAATGTTTTAACTCTTAACCTTATTTTACAGAATTGACCAGCCATAGAAAAACATTAATAAAAATAGTCTTAATATAAGAAAGAACATTTTACGAAAAAATATTCAATCACAGTAAATATAATACTACAATTTTTATAGAAAGAGGACTTTATGAGTTGTTTACATTAAAACCTCTGTCATATAGTCCAATACCTGAAAGTTTGATTCACACCCTCAATATATATAATTGTATGTTTTTCTAAATAAAAAAATGTATATGTCATGTTTAATACTTAGAATTATAAAATACCAACTCTAAAATTATTTTGTGTAATTTATCACAAAAAGTGACAAACCCCATTGGTTGCTATACAAGTAGAATTATCCGAGGTGCATTCACAATCATCCCCAGTCCAGTCGTTGATGCAAAAACATTTACCACAATTACACGTTCCCCTTGTAGACCCTGAATTACATCAATGGGATAAGAATTACTTCACAGGTTTATGCAATCATAAAAAGGCAGAGAAATCAAATTAAACTTTGTTTGCTTCTTATCATAATCTAAATATTTTATGACAATTAATAGAAGAATCTAAGAAATTAATTGTAATCCCAAAACCCTTAAAGGATTATGACTTTTCAAATGACTCTAGTGGTCTATTCTCTCATTTGGAAAAAGGATACTTACCCCCACATAAGCCATTGGCACCAACAGGACAACTGTAATCATTACACTGGCAGTAATCGCCACTGTACCTTTGAGCTGTGTTGGCAGTCAATGTGTAGCACTGACATACACCACAAATACATTCTCCATTACCAGAGCAAGTAACTGTTTCATTTTTGCTACAAAAATTACAAAAAACAACAGTCCTAAAATGTCAACAGAAACATAAACAAATGAAACAGGCTTTATTGAAGATAAAATACTATCATCATGTAAAAAGATAAATAAATGACACTTATACTTGAGCAATTACATATAATACACGAGGATGAGGATATTAAAGTTGACATATTAAAAACCTTGAGAAATAAAATGTAATGATTTTGACACTAGATTATAGTTTATTCTGATCATACATAGAGCATTTTCAAAAGTTAGATACTTAAATTGTGAGGCATGTGAGCTAGTTTGTGCATAAAGTTCATTTAACTCTTAATGTACCAAAGCGCGGTAATCCGCGGTTTACCGTTTTGTACCAAAGAGCGGTAATGCGCGACTCGATAGAACTCTCTTTAGAAACGAAATTACAGAAAATAAAAACTATTCAGTGCGGAATGAACAATGTTTTCGACTGCTGTTTATCTCGCTAGTGTTATCGCTCGATTCGCGATGTTTTTTTGAAGTTTTTACGTTTTTTTTCGAAGATGCGATTTTGCTATACTTTATTACTAAAATAATAGTACTAAACTACAGGTAAAAATAGTTTTAAACGCAAAACGGTCTTTCGGATACATAAAATAACCATTCTTATTCTAAAAGATAACGTCAGTATGACCATAATAATAAAAATGGATTTAACGCAATTTTTAAAATTTTATAACCGGTTGATCGCAATTCGGGAAATTCTTACGGTACTGAGGCGGAAGTTTTCCAAAAACCTTATGGCACATTAAGAGTTAATATAGACATTCAATTAAGAAACAATAAAAGTAATTCAGTTAAAACAAAAAACTACTTACTTCTGACATTGCTCTAAAGATGCTCGACTGGATATTTCAGATTCATCACATTCACATTTACGTCCATAACGCCCAGGATTACAATTACACATGCCACATTCAAATGTTCCATTGCCATTATTACATTTATCACTATTTGGGATCTATAAGAAGTAAATACACAATGAAAAACAGAATTAATAATAATAATAATAAAATGATGATTTATATAGCGCTGTATCCCAGCAAGGAGCCAGGCTCACAGCGCTTTACATGGAAACAAAAATACATATATAAATAAAAAGAAACATTCATAGCATATTAACTACATAAATAACAATACGGTATACTCAATACATCAGCTACGCTAATTAATTACAGAAATGTGGTTTTATTATTTTTGAAAATAAAATTAATAAAAAATATATTTAAATGTCTATTGTACAAAAAAGAATCTACTATCATTTTTATCTAATTTTTATCATAAAAATTTCTTTTAGTTATTCTTGTTTGTAAAAGAAAAACATACTTGTTTTTATAAGATTGCATTTGTCCTTTATTTTATCTTACTTCTCTTTTTAAAAATGTAAATGGAAAAGACGTTAAACAGGGTAAAGGTTAGCCTGACAGGACGTAACAAAACAGCGAACGTTTTGGCAAAGAGCCTTTTTCAACAGACAAACAGTCTCACCCCCTATTTTGTTTCCTTTTTCAACAGGTGGTGTTTATTTAAAAGTTTATGTTTATTTCTGATAAATAATTTGAGATTCACTTAACATTCCATCTTTAGAAATAACTTTCATTGGATGAATAATCATATAGTGGAAAACTTGTTTCTTTTATAGTACATAACTTAGAATAAATAAGTTTGTCAATATACATGTATAACTAGAACTAAAATGTGTAAAATATTGTGATATAAAAACTGTCTTAAAATTTTAGGTAAATCAATGCCCTTTCCTTTTCCAAGTTGTAAAAAATAAACCATTCTATGTCATCAATTAGTCCTCGGTCATTGAATTTCATAGACATAACATAATAACAGCACATAACTTCATCAGCTTTTTTAAAATCAATAGCTGTTGGAAACATTCAAATATCATAGACATTATAATATTTGTACTTGATCCAGAAAAATCTACAAGAAAAACTAATTATTTAAGATGATGTCGTGAGCCAGTTTAAATGTTAAGTTAATGTGGGCCAAATATGGCCCGCAGGCCTGGACTTTGGACACCTTTGGTGTAAAAGCTCTCTATATAAAGCTATACTTAGATAAGCACATTTATTTTTTTAAAGTATGGCTGTTAACTTCTACATGGTCCTCCTGATGAGTGTTTTCATTAAAAAAAAATTATATCAGGCATTCATTTCTAGAGGCTACAGTCTCAGCTTAGTTGATACCTGTCACTGAATTGTTGACATATGCAATTTGAATAAGTTCAGAATCTTTAAAGTAGACAAAAATGTATTTTTAACACAGCCCCGGCAGTCCAGGAGGTTTGTCATCCACCATTAAAGGTGAATTCTTAAGGAAGTCTTATTTAATAGCTGTTTGCCATAACTCTCTTTTAAAGTATTCTCAAGGTACCACCAAAGAAGATTTTATTTTAAATTAAGTTCCTAATAGTTCAAGTGCTTTTTAAAAAAAAGTGATGATTCAAAGTTCTTTTACTCAATAAATATATATACTTACCTCTTGGCCTGCTCGCTCACACTCACATTCACATAAAATGTTCAACTTCACAAAAAGCTGTTCATTGAGACCCACAGCATCCAATGTGACATTTCTCTCAACAACGCCAGATTGGCCATTACAAACATCACTTTTCACAATCAACTTTACTTCAAACTCCACCTAAAATTTTAAAAATTTCACAAAATCAACACCATTGTCATATTACACAAATATGTAAACTAATCAGGGGTTATTTCAAAAAGACATATCACAGCAATTGACGCCAATTACAATAAAACTTGTTTCAAGCACATCATAACATCATCAATATAAATTTATTCACTTAAAATTATCCACGACTTACTTGGTCATTTATTTCTAAATTTTCACAAACTGCAGTCTCTCTCACAACGTTGCTAAAACATGAAATAAAGAAATAGAAAAAATAATCAGTTCTAATTTTAATAGTTACATTTTAAACATTTTAAAATCACTCTTAAATAGTTTCATTTTGTGTGAGTTAAAAATCATTAAAAAATTATTTCGTTTAAGAAAATTGTTGGTGCCTGTTGAAAATTTATGATATTAATTTACTTATGAATTTACATTTTAAAATAATTTTCTATATTTGAGCACTGAATATGGAAAGAAGAAGCACATATAAATGACTGAAAGTTGTATTTGACATTGCAGATCTCAAATAAAAATCCCTGGTAGATAAAAAAAACAAAATTCTAACAGTATGTAGTTTTGTGTGGGACCGTAATATTAATTGAATGTCTAGAAATAAATCAATTACTTAATTAACAATGTAATTTTCCTACACCATACCATCTAGAAATAAAAATGCAATGAATACAAATCTAATTTTTCGTGTCAAGGAAAGATGTCTAACTCGTGCTATTAGTTGTTGTTTTTTTTTCAGTCCCATAACCTCTTTTTTTTTGAGGTAGTAGGGGGTTCTAATGTTTCCATTAGAACATTCTCGGGCTTGGTAGACACTGGCGGCGCCCATCCCTCTCCAGGTCAGCGAAGGACTTTCTTAGCATTAGTCATTTCTCAACATTTTTATAGTGGCTTTTACGTGGGCTCGATCCCACGCCCCTCAACTTGTGAGGCGGCCGCACCATTGACTTCACTACCCAGCCGCCTATTAGTTTTACCCTAGCCTTAATTGTGTAACAGTATTAATTAAATAGCACTCTCTTTGACATTGATTTCTTAACTTTATTTCATTTTGCTCTGAGAATAAGAAACCAAATCTAATCTTTTAAACTAGTGTTTTACTGGGTATTTAAGAATAAAGTTTAGAACAATACCAACATAACTTTTAAAAAAAAAGTTCTACAATCAAACATGCATGAACACAATGCAACAGAAAAAAACAACAAAATAACAAAACAAAATAACAATACAAAATTTACACTCTTTACAAACATTGCAATGAGTCAAGTTTAGTCAACAGAAAATGCAAAGATTTTTTTCATTCCAAACTTGAATTGAACAAGCCAGTATTCTAAAGCCCCTGTTAGTAAGAAAATTAATTGACATTTTCCATGTTTGAATGTTCTCTAAGAGATGCCAGATGTAAAAGTAATTAATCTAAGGATTCTCTAGATTATCATCTAGATTAGTTTATATAGCATACAATACTGGTTAAATGAAGTCTAATCTTAAATAGTTATAAACAAATTTTATTGGCCCTAAGAGATATTACATTTTAAATGAATTTAAAAATACTAATATTAGAATACACTAATACAACTGATCTATTATCTCCCATGCCTACAACCGGTATGCTGAACTAAGAAAATTTTAAGTACACCGGCTCATAATTCCAAGCAATTCATGAGTTGGGCTGGTCAAATATCATGAAGAGCAATAATGGTTATGGTTAACATATGTGGTTGGATTCTTAAACCTCAGGAAAATCTAGTTTCTCTGCTGAATCTCACCTCAAGCATTTGGAGGAAAATTTAATCTCCACAAAGTCAGCATTATTTGGCTGGAACTTGATACGTGACCGAAGCTCCTATGGTGAGCACATACAGAGAAACATGCATGTCATTTCAACAAAAAATTAATCACTTTTAAAATAGCTGTTATTAGAACATAAAGGAATTAATTGTTAAATTGACTGCAAGCAAGTGGAGCAGATAGTGCAGTGATTTAAAACAACATGCGCAGATCACATATTTTCAGGCACAGGTTTTGCACTGAATGCATGCTGTGGTCATGAAACAGACTAATTCGTTATGTTTTAAATACTCTTCTTAGCTTAAAGTTATATCCAAATAATTGAATCATTTAAAAGTTTATGACACAATCACAAACATCTTGCCAAGAAAATATACAACGTCATCACAACATTTATATCATGTTAAGTGTTTAATCATGTCTTTTTCTCTACTACTCAAAGATACGATGTTATTTTCCTCTGCCTAGTAACACAAATTTCCTCACACAGAAATTGCTTAAATGAAAGGTTCTTGAAACTTTTAAACCAACATATTTAGAAAACTAAATTTAGCACAACATTGATGGAATAACATTTTAGACATAATATGTATCTATATTAATTTTGATAGCTGCTACTATATAGATGTATTGTTGATTAAATTCAAAATATATAGATATTCTAAAAAAAAAATTGAAGAAAACCCTTTTGGCACGTCTGACTGGCTTTAAAATGTAAATAGTTTTACAATTTTTAAATACATATGATTTTGGATGTTTGTGGGGGTAATCATCATTTATCTCAATATAGTTAAGATAAATATGATTAAAGTAAAGAAGCAAAAACAAAAATGACTCCTAAAGGCCCTAACCACCAGCTTACAGATCATTATCTAAACAATAAGAATAATTGTTTAAAAAAAGTGTTAAAAAAGGCTAAATTTAATTTATAAAATGTTCATGTTAATGCAACTTGTTTCATCAAAATAAAAATATTTATTTCAAGGCAACTTACATAGTATTTATTGCTAATAAGCTGAACAATATTTTTTGAGTCCTTTTCTAACTCTCCAACAACAGCGCCATCAAGGAAAGATCGCAGTTTCTCATAATCAGACACAACATTCCCCATAACAGCAAAAATGACATTTGCTTTCTTTTCTCTCAACTTGCTGGCCACTTGACTTATAGAGGGGTAGTCCTAAAAAAGGTATAAATGCTTAATAAATCAAAACTTAAATTATTGTGGATATTTAAAAAAAACTTTTTCTAAAAACTTAACTTGGGGCAGTGAAGGAGGGTCTTATGTCGTGAAGGAGGGTCTTATGTCAAGGACATCTAATTTGTTTAGAATTCACTATTAGCCTCCATTACCATCTTGTGTTACCACTGTTTGGGACTGGTTGAGGAAGAGACCATGGTCAATCATTAGATTATCCATTGTTAATTGCAAGACCCTTTTTAGACTCCCAAATTTAGTGATAAGGTCAGTACCTTAAATAATGATTTCAGCTACGTGAACAATTGTGTACAGGTGAGATAAAGCTATAATGATACATCAGTCCTAAGATTTTAAATATGATTTAATCATAATAATTTGAATAAATTGATAAACCCCACCCTGTGAAAAAAAAAACCTCTACAAAAGTTCCCAAAAAACTGCACAACAAGGAAAATATTATAGAAAAAAAAAAGTTATAAAAAAAATTTTTTGTGGTTTTTTTTTGGCCTTCTTGATGGGTTTAATTTAAAAAATAAAATTCCTTTCCTTTGTGAGCAATTTATCATGTTTATACATGGAAAGTTTACATCTGTTAATTAAGGTAATGTAATTTGTTTTACATTTTTGTCTGAAGTTTGTAATATTTTAAATATTTGGCTCTGTTTCAATGTAATTTTGTTAAAAAGTAATTGGATGAAAAATTTGATAGCAATTTAAATGTCATTATGCTGGCTTTTGTAATAACTGTTACTATTTTTTACAATTAGTCAGTAATTACTTTATAAGAACTACAGAAAACTCATTTCTATTTAAGGTATACAACTCAAAGTAGTTTTACTACCAAACAATGTGGTATATCTATAACCAATTTATTGCACATCCAATTAAGATTAAACTCCTGAGTCATAACTATCTGGTACAAAATAAATTGCTTTCAAGATTAATTGAAGAACTATTCAGAATCCGGTAAAGCTGTATACTTTTCAAAATGTATAAAATAAACTGTACAAGATAGCATCACACGTGTTACTTACATATAGTTTTTCATATTCATATTCATTTTTGCTGTTCAGACCACATTTCAAGTTGCTATGCTTTGTTGCACCACCAAGCTAAAATAAAGAAAAAAATTTTTAAATCCCTTTATGGTGATAGTAGTTATTAACTTGTTTGGATATTCTTAGAGTTTATTATACAAGCTACTGTTGTTTAAATCATCCCTGTAAAGAAATTGATGCATGCTTGAGAGAAAGTTAATGCATTATTTGAAATACTAGGGTATCACCGTCAAAAATGACGGAAGTTGTAAAAATAAATATATTTCATCTTCAATCTCTTTATTTTGAACAAATCTTCATCAGAACAAACAAACAAAATCAATATATATATAAAAATTAATGTATGTACGTTTGTCCTTTATATCTCACTAAACAATTCATCCAATCACGATTAAAATTTTGTTCTGAAAAATTTAGTGTTTTATTGTTTTTTCTCGCCCCGTCAGTTTAGAATTAAGATGCAAAACGCAATCATTTTTTCTTCATGTTTCGATAATTAATGCATGCTAAAACGAAAGTGGTTGGATTGAGACATTTCTAAGCAAACTCGATGGCTGTCAACATCAGCGGTCTAATTTTAACTAAGAGCATGAAAAGAAGACGAAAAACTCCTTGTCATGCTAGTATTTATCAACCGTAAAACGGTCACCCGAAAGCATACATCTGATGTTATTTGTGATAAGATTAAATTATTTTTTTGAAAAATGTGACGTCAAGCACAAAATTCCTATTCCAACGGAGTGTGATCCGTTCAATTGAAAGTTTTTCCCGTATATTTTTGATATGCGCAGAACAATGCGCGATCGCACGACAATGAGACGAGAGCAAAAGGAAGGGAGAGATAACAGTACCCGTTCTATTTATAGCGAGTCCGCATCTCACTGAATAGGCTTTTAACGCGTTATGACTTTTCCCCCTTCTTTAAAACTGAAAAGCCAAATTTGAAAACTAAACTAGCAAATCTGGAAATTCCAGGAAGAGCAAGAAAAAAAACTTGCGAATCCGGAAAAAGCAAAATCAAATACTCGCGAATTCTGAAAATAAAAATATTTAGCTTCACGAATCCGGAATAAACCGGAACGGTGGCACCCCTGAATGGCAGTAAAAAATTAAATTATCACTAATATTCGAGCAGGCGCCTTGATATTGTTTTTTCTTTTCTAAGCTTTTAATTATAAATTTATTTATCCTTTCGCTATAAAACTTTGACTTTTTTGCACCTTGCTGTGTAGGTTAATGGCATAATATTTTTAAAACACATTATTCATTGGTTTTTAAAAATTTATTCATTGTTACTGAGATCGATGCAATGCACGACATGTCGGCTAGAGTAATATAAAACTTTCATTTATTTTATTATTTTTTGTTTTATTCGTTTATTTTCAAATTTAACAATTTTATGCGGACATTCCAAAGAATCATTTTTGGTGCGCTGGTTTCTAAAATTAGTAGCGTCATCGGGACATAAATTGCAAATTATATATATTTATTGAGTATTTTTGGTGCGCTGCTACATAAAAAAAGTAGCGTCACGGACAGACGGACATGACAGACAAAACATGTATTGTAAATTATATATATGGATCTTTTCTTTTAAGTCAATAAAATTATAGCACAGTTGAATACAGGGATGTACATCTGGTAGTGTCAAAGTATATCAAAAAATATCAAAGTAATATATAGAGAAAATAACTGGATTATGTTTTCAAGACATTAAAGTTAAATTTTAGTTCTCTACAGTATATTGGCTAAAAATTAATTATGTATATTAATTTATAAGCTAAAATGTTAGAAAATAAGAAGCTCATTTGAGGCAGAAAATGTTTCGCTATGTTTTCTTTGACTTGTAACTAAATTTCAACTTCTGAATTAAAATAAATTGAAATTTATGGGTGAAAGTTTTATTAAATATTGCTACAGATGCACAGTTTTCCATAGATTTCACAGTACATGCTGAATTATAATTCTAATATCATAAGGTAATAAACTCACCTTGCCATCACCTGCCAAATGGAACAATGAATTTGAGCAATACACAATAATTCTTCTTGAAACATCTCTCCATCCTATTTCTTTCTATTTAATGAACAAAATAATAATTTTAAAAATAATTTGATTCATTATGATATCTACAGTTATACTGAATAGAATTAAGTAACATAAATTAAATAATTATTTCTGATTGGCAAAAGTACATGAGATTGACCCTTTTGATTGTAATGAATCTATCATAAAAGCAGTCTTTATTTCAAAATAAATGTAATATCATTAATACCCCTGGTTGCAAACAAAAGCGTGACCCTGACTTTGTTTCTTATTGTTCTAACTTAAAAAAAATTTCTAGCCTCGTAATATTACAATGAATGAATACATTGACAATGCAGGGGTCAAGGATCTGAAAACAATGCCAGGATATAAACAAGTGATTTACTATTTACATAGTTTACTATTTACATAGACTTAAAACACCCTCTCTAGTGGTCATGGGCCCAAGCAATTCTTGGACACATGGACTTAATGATGCTGTTTCTTAAAAATAATCATTGCTAAAATATTAAAATTAACAGTGATTTGTAGCAGGTATTAAAAAATATTGAATTCAACATCACTTACATCACAGTCAAGAGCTTGTATCAGAGCATCCAAACCCCCTTCATTATCATCCAAATTGACTGACACAAACTCTAAAGCTTCTTTCATCTTTGTCTAAAAAAAATTATTAAATTTGTTAGTTTAAAATAATATTTGCTGCTGTATCAGAATATTCATAAAAGTAAATAAAGGAATAGAAAATATAACTTTTAATAACTTATTTTCAATGAAGGTGGATAAATTTATATGAAGTGATGAAAATTATGTAGCTGAAAACTTACACCAAAGCTAGCTTGATCTTCACCCAAATTAACTTGATTTTTAAAATCATGTGGATCACGACAAACAGGTTTCTGACATCGATACTTTTGCCTAAGAATTTTTAAAAAGTTAGGGAAAAAAAGACAAACTTGAACTTAAAACATATAAAGTTAATATAAATTCTTAATATAAAAAGCCACATAAATGCATGTGAAAAGTTACCCATTAATTAGATGCTGTAAAATTTTACTTACATTTCAGGTGTCCATGCAATGTAGGGCATCAGCAGTTTATCAACAAATGTTCCAAATCCAAGTTTGAAATTGTTGGTGATATTTTGCATACTTATAGCTAGAATATAAAATATTTTCCTTTTATTAAAAAAATAACACATTAAATATTTTTATAACGACCGATATGCTAATTATTTTGTTTCATTTCTTCTATTTCTTCCTACTTACGAATATCCCTTCCTAGAGAAATTAATCTTTGTTGTGCTTCAATATCTCTCCCAATACCATAACTCAGATCTAATAGAAAGTAGAGGTCAACTGGGTAGTTACTCTGTTGTTTGAAACTTAATTGAAACTTGACAAGTTCATCTGGAAGAAGAAAACTACCATAAGATTTGATGTTTTAACAAATTGGAAAACAAATAATAAACAAGGATTTTTTTCATGATAATTTATCATTCTAAAGGCCACCTTTTTTTTTGGAAAAAATCTAGGGGAAAGAGTTGGTGGGTTGGCTTATGAGCCGGTCATAGGGGATTTCTGCGCGTATATTGATTATCGGTTTGTTATTGTAGATCATCAAGGTCCTTTTCTACATTCTACAAGATTCGACTGCTCTACCAGAAGCTATAATATATTATTTAACATCTGCACTTACTTTATTTAATTATTTAATTAATTTTTTAAAATGCTTTAATAAATATTTTTACAAATTTTGTTTTCAACAATGAATTTTAGTATACGTGCTTTTTCCAGTAACTCTTCTTGCCTAAAAAAGAGTACAAAGAGAAGGTAGGCAATACAAAGAAAACAATCATAATCACCACTTTAGCTTGTAGTTTTAAAAAAATGTTCACCATTTTGTTTAAGCTGTCCTATTATTTTAATACTTTTCTCTTCCAAAAGAGGGGTGGTTTTTTGGCTTATGAACGAAAGGGCTATAGAACAAATATATACGGTAAGTATTTCTTAGACAACCTAAAATTGCTCTTAACTGTGAATATATTTCTCACTTGGTCTTAAAGTGAAGCTTATTTCCTGGGGTTTGACTTGAACTGGAGGTTTATTCTGATCTCCGCTGGTCCACTGAGCATCTTTAGTGATAGTGCTCTTTGCTAGAGGGTTAGAGATGTCTTTTTCAGGACAATGCCTCTTCAAATTTGCCAAAATATCACATCTAGGTACACCCCTTGGGTGATTCTGTCAAAATGAGTTTTTTTTAAAAATTGAATAAAGTTAACATTATAAGACACCTGTTCATTGACTCACCCAGTGCAGGATACATTTTTTGTGATCTCATCTGGGGGGGTGGAAACTTAGACTTTCTCTCACTCTTAAGTTGAGATCAGTGAACATTTTTTAAGTGTATCCTAAATCAATCACTTTAAAAAAAATTGATCATATTCTGTGGCACTGCCTTCTTTAGGGAAGTAATCTACTTTAATTATTCACCTTTGATAATCTTTCACTCTCATCTTTATATCTGTTAGGTAATATATGAAATTATTTTTAAAAATATACCTCTGTACTACACCAAGCACACTTATCGGAAAGGCGAATACAGCTTCCACAAGATTCAGCATGAGTGCAAGGGTTGCTGAATTCATCTTCTGCAAAAATTTATAAATCATGATAATGAAAAAGTTACATGAACAACTTCACTAGGGAGAATTTCATAGAGAATGTAACCAGACAGAAACTTGTTACAGTTTTCATCCTACTTTTATTAACTAAAGTTGTGAGTTGGCATATTTTTAGGGAGTCAAATAACATTTTATCTTAATATACATAATTTTGAATTGTGGCAATGAAATAGAAAATATGCAAGCTGTTGAAAATAAAAATTAATTACCTATGCTCTGTGAATCTATCTGAACAATCAACAGCATGAAAATGGTCGCAATAATTGTAAATGCATAAAATTCCATTTCTGTAACACAGAAAAAACTCGATTATTGAAAAGAAATATGTAGAATGTGTTGTTGTGTATTACAATATAATGAAAAAACATGCTAAGATGCTGTGTATTAATTGAGAAAAAAAAGTGGATGTCTACATTCTGAGAAAAAGTTATACACATCAAAATATATGTTCAGGAATGGCAAAACAGAAATGGTTAGCTTGTGCCAATCTGATCTGTTACCCCTACCCCCTTAAAGGAAGTCCATAATTAATAAGATCTGAAGGCAAGCAAGCATAGGATCTGATTCATAATATTATTTTCAAAATGTTTAAGCTATGAGTCAATAGCTGCTAAGTGTTTTTAAAGTGCTTTTTCAATGAGGTAAGTTTAGCATGAGTAAAATATTAAACGTTATTTAAGGTGATTTGTTAAATTTTCATGAAATAAAATTATCTTAAAACAGTTAGTTTTAATTAAAACTTTTTATTTTAATCAAAATATTTAGGATTTCTAAACATTTTACAGCAAAAACAAAATTTCAAGCCATTCTTGATCATTTAGATCAGTGATTCCCAAAGTGGGTGCTGTACTCATGCCACAGGTGTATTTGGGGGGCAATAACAGTAGGGGTGTTGAAAGTAGAAGGGTAAAGTAAAGTCACCTTTTCAGACCATGATGGCATATGGGGGCAAGAGAAGTCGAATTCACAAGTTTTATTGAGCAACGGCTAAGAGCAAAGAGATTGTTTGGCTAGCACAATGACCTGCTACCTTTACTTCCCCAACCTATGTCAGGTACCCATAAGAAGCTGGGTGAACTTGGGGACTTTGCCAGCACCGAGGCTCTCACGTGATTCTCTATAGCCATATAAAAGAAATGCCATATTTATTTGAATGTGGCTGTCGAGAAGGGGTGACCTCTATGTGGTTCGACAGACGAGTAGACGACCTGAAACCGACAAACCCCTGGCTTGGACAGCCGAAGACCGTTGTTAGGTGTTAGGTGCTAGTCATATATGATTACAGTCGCTGTACGGATCTTAGGCAAAGCATTTAGATGCAATGCCGATGATGAAAACCAAAGTACCCGTTGAGGGTCGGGTTACTCCGAAGCGACCGTTTCGTCCCCCTCAATTAACTAGCAACGCTGTTGAGCGCTGCCGGTTTAGGGCCAGGAGCGCCAGCACGGAATAGCAAAATGTACCGCTAGGAAACGCTTTTGGTCGCCAGCTGTGAGGAAACCTTCCGGTGGGGGTTAAACCCTAGGCAGGTCAGTGATGATCCCACGCTTTGCAGCGATCTAAATAATTGAGACTCGTAAGCTCTGCCGTGGTGGCGCCAGAGTGATACTATGTTGATAGCAAGTCACAGTAGGAAATTCCACACCTCTCTCGGGAGGCACACTTAAGTGGGAGGCTTTCGACCTAGTGTCCTGGACGTCCAGGTTGCCGCTTGTAGCAGCGACCGCTCCGGGGGGGCTTCTCAGTATTTATGTCCCTTAGGGGGCCAGAGGGCTGAGGGGGTTTTTTCCGGGAAGGCCCATGAAGAGCGCAGGCTCGGGACTGCTGATTTTCTTCCACATGTAGGATTTGAATGTGGATTCAGTGCTGTAACCAATTCAGTTTTCTATTTTTTTATTTTTTAACCCAAAAAACAAATGCATTTAGTCAATTGCAGTGATTTAAGATTATTGCTGATGGAAATAGAGCAGAGGATTACAAAATTGGTAGCAAAACTTCAAGCTCACCTTTCTCATTGAGATGCTTTTGAATGTTTTACCTTTTGTGTTTCACCTTTCTATTCAATTAAATAGTTTCATAATTTCAAACTGCAATGTTTCTAATTTACACATTTCTTTACTATATTTTACAAAAACTGTGGAAACATTTTTAATACAGAGGTCTGTCTGTTTATTTGCTATTAAAATTTTAAACAAAATATTTTTCAGGAGCGCTGAGTAATTTGTTGGGGGTTGGTAGGCCAAATAAGTTTGAGAACCAGTGATTTAGAACAATGAATAAACAAAATTTAAAACCTAAAGCAGATGAGCACAAAAAAAAATCATGGTTAACTCTCTAAACAGGTGTGCATTGAGCAAGGTAATGTCTATATTTCAATATTACTGCAAAAAGATTTTGATTTTATTTATTTCCAATTTTAGCCACATAAACTCATAAATGGGAGCAGGCTAAATGTATTAATTTTATTTTATCTAGTAAAAGCAAACAAATGACCCTATTCCACTTCTAAATCACTGTGATTATAATAATAAAATTAAATAACCCTTTCATATGTTATTTGTATGGCTTATATTATATTCTAATTAATTGCACTAATTCATAAAGAAAATAAACATTTGATGATTTTTACATGATAAATAAAAAGTAAGAAGTCTCAATATTTTATATTTAGACAATGTCACTGCAACTGAAACCCTTCTATCCCAGCCCACAGCTGAAGTAACACCTGACCTTTACATAGTTGGAATCCCTTGTAATAATAGAGGACCCTACACACCTTACCCCTTCCTTGCTGGTGAATGAATGTATGACACATTCTTGACATGACCCAAGACAAGCCAGCATGTACTAAAGCTTAATTTGGTATCTAAGGCAACTCTTTTTTTTTAAAAAATAGAAATTAATATTATTCTAAAAGGAATATTTCCCTTTTTAAAAATAACTATTTAAAAAAATATTTTAAAATTCAGAAAATGATTTTCAGTATTCAGCTGCATCATATATCATCAAATAATGTAGGTCAAATGATAGGAATTTAGCCGTGCTCCTCAATATGATATGTTCCCCAAATAAACTAAAACTTCAAAGAAAATTTACAATTATGAGCCTAATTCCACATTTTGAATAGTGGAAACATAGATTCTGTTACAGAACTTATGATTTTAAATAAAACATACATTGGTCTAATAAGTTTTTAATGCCTGGATAATGCCAAATTGTGGTAACCTATGTTTTGATATGTGTGAGAGATTTATTAAAATATGCAAAATAATGGGTTTTAAAAAAGTATGTATCCCACTGCTTGCTAAACTTTGTGTATAAAATTACTATAAGTCAAAATAAATAATCTCTATCTCTAGTTAATTAACGAACTGTTATGGGGATTTTAAAAAAAATAAGATTGAATTCCTAATCTTGTTAAAATAATAACTAAGCAATTCTATCCTGCTAAAAACTGAAATGCACCACTGTAACTGTTATGGTATTTAGTTAACACAATCACAATCTTAAATTTCATTAAAGTTTTTAAATGTTTGTAGCATATAGTTTTTTTTTTAAAATACAAGGGTTACTTCTGTTTTAATATAATTTAGAAATAGAAAATCTCAAATCATTGAAGATTTACCTATAGAAATTATAATTTTAAAAAAATCCATTAAAATTATCTTCCAATCCCATCAATTATTAATACAATCCATTAAGAGATTATTCTAGAACCACTGGGGGAAATAACTAATTAACAATTGTTTCATATGAAAATGATTTGTTATTTTTAATTTAAACAAATCATTTTCATATGAAATTTTGTTTTTGCTGTAAAATGTTTAGAAATCCTTAATATTTTGCTTAAATTTTTGAGTTATTGCAATTTTTTTTTACCTCTCATTTAGATATTTTTAATTTAATCTTAATAAGAGGTAAAAAAAAATTGGAATAACTCAAAAATTTTTGGAAACTAAAAAAATTTCTCTAGGCTGCATAATTACATATGACAATAGAAATTGCTGTCACATAGAAAGTTTAGGGAGTCAAATAACATTTTAGGTATAGTTTTTAAGTGAGCCTCTGCCTCTGAGTTTGAGATTTCTTTGAATTTTTTAAATATTGTATAATAATTGTTTTTAAATATATAAAATATATATAAATAAAAGCTAGACAAAGTTAATGAAGGTTAACTAAAAAAAAAAAAAACACTGGCAGGATTCATTATTGGAGAATATTCCAAACTGACAAAAATAACACCATTAGTTAAATCATTAAACTTTGAAACACTAGAGGATAGAAGAACCAAGAGTAAAGTAGTAATAATACATAAAGCAATTAATTATAATTTTGAAATACAACACAAAGATAACTTAATACAACCCTCAGATAAACATATGGATAAAAACACATTTCTTATTCCGTATGCAAGAACAAACATACAAATCTTTGTTCTTCCCATCCCGAATTCAGGTGTAGAATGGGCTGCCTGAAGAAACTAGGAAAACCTACAATTTATCAACATTGAAAACTGTAATAAGAATGCAGGCCTAGGCAAAAACCATAGATAAGCATAAGATGCAATAATCTTCTGTATTGAGGGAGTGTCTGTAACAGATTTAATATACTAATAGGGCTATGTAGGCTCTTTAGACATAAATGGCGGAATCAAGCCAAAATATAAAGAGAATTAGAAAGAATAGGTCAACACTTTGAGCATTAAAGAAGTTATGGGAGTGAATGGAGCTGGCTCTGTAAAGTATAGTCAGAATCTTTAACATAAATGTTTTCCTTTATAAATTATGAAGCCGAAATCTGTAGAACAGTGAACATTATACAGAAAGTCCAGACTTTTGAAAACACTTGTCTTAAAAAGATTGTATTCATAAAATGGCCAAACATCATCATCATTATCAACAAATGAAAATGTTTACTGGAAAGAACTTATCGAGAGTCTAGAACTAGAGTATTTTTTAAATATCCCCTTTCCATTTCAACAAATTTTCTGAACTTTTATTCTGCAATTAGTGTAAGAAGTCTCAATATTTTATATTTAGACAATGTCACTGCAACTGAAACATTAAAAAGTATAGTTTTAGGGGACTTAGCTGATACGTTTCTTGCTATGGATTCTCATACTTTCATCAGTCACCTATTCTGAGTTAACAAGGAACCCTAGTCATAGCCTTAGCAGAAAATATTTTATAAGCTAAACTTTTCCTGAAAACTCAAGTCCTCACAAATAAACCCTCTATTACTATTGTATTTAGGTTAGTTCAGATTTAGTTTAGACTTTGAATCTTTACTTCACTATAATAGTATACTAATTAATAGTAATTAGCCGTAGCCTAATAATAAGCCACAGTCTATAGATTATAGTCCTTGCTTAATTGAATGGTCCACTGAGCCAACAGTCTGGATGATAGTAAATAAATATACATTTATAATTTATTGATAAGAATTTTGGACATCAAAAATAAAATGCAATTTATAATAATAATATATTTAAAATAATTAAATGGCTTTATTTTCCTAGTCCTAGTCCTAATTTACAAATGATAATAATAATCAAATACTTTTGATTATTAAAAAAAGTTATATTATATTAATTATAAAATAATCATCAATAATAATAGTATTAAAGAATCCTTTTTTACTTAACGTCTTTACTGTCACTTTATCTTCTATATTATTACTATAACTATATTATATACTATAATTAAGAATATAGTTAAAGTACAATATCAATAGTCTATAGTCTATAGTAATTAGTTACTGACTTTTAAGTCTAAGTCTAAGTCACAGTCAAGTTCTAAGAGTAAGAGATGTAAAGTACTACTTGAAGTAGGCCAAGTATGAGAAACTCAATGAGTAGGCAAGCCTGAAAATTATTATTATTTAAAAATAGAATTCAGAATTGTGTAGAAGTAGAATATTATAAATTATATATTATAAATTATAGTAATCTTAGTAATAGTAAGTTACTTAATAAATAATTAATTTATTATTAATAACTAAATAATTAAAT
>MUZC01000660.1:85051-109546 GCA_002072015.1 Radix auricularia | reverse complement strand
CAAAAAAAAAAAAAAAAAAAAAAAAGTCAGTTCATTTCAAACAAAAATATGCTAGAATTAGAGGAAGGGACACGTATGATTACAGGTGGTTAAAATGATTATTGATAAAAGAACTGAATTATTGGTACATGTTTAAATGTCTCTCGCTAAAATAATAAAATAGAAAACTCCAGTTATAAATTGAGGACCACCGATTTTTCAAAACTTGTTTTCCGCATGACCTAATTTGTCTTGAGTCTATTCTATGATAGGTGTAATGTGTTGGGGGACAGGGGTCACTTTTTTTTAAATAAAAATATTTAAAAAAAAGTTTTAAAGATACCACGTTTTGTGAACTAAAAAGAAGAAAATAAACTAAAAACGTCAGGCGCATTCGGCTGAAATTTGGTCTATTAATGCTATTACATTAAACTTTTCAGTTTCAAATTCCTCCACAGTCTATATATGATACTTCATTTAATTTCAGCCGAATGCGCCCCACGTTTTTAGTTTATTTTCTTCTTTTTAGTTCACAAAACGTGGTATCTTTAAAACTTTTTTAAAAATATTTTTATTTTATACTTTTTAGTTTTCATTTAAGTAGAATTGAGTACTATAATTAATGAAATATTAAATTGTCATGTGAATCAAGTATGCATGCAAAATTTCATCAAAACATCCAGACAAGAAAGACATCCAGACAAGAAAGCAAACTAAGAAAAACTTCCCTTTGTTGTTGTATTTCCTTGGTTGTCTCCCTCACACACAAGAAATCATTGACATTTGATTAGTAAGTAATTAATTAATTAAGTAGAATTGAGTACTATAATTAATGAAATATTAAATTGTCATGTGAATCAAGTATGCATGTAAAATTTCATCAAAATTGGATGATCAGAAGTGGTTCAAAAAAGGAATTCAATTTTTGCCCCGGAAAGACAAACAAACATCCAGACAAGAAAGCAAACTAAGAAAAACGTGGTAATAAAAATGACGATGCGTGACTAGAGGGAGAAATGAATATTAGAGGAAGAAAGTCACAATAAATCATATTTATAAAAGACAAAGTTTATTTAAGTTTGTTTGTTACGGGTTCCGCACGTTTCTACATGGATTGGTGGGTACTGACCATCCTTGGCACATATAACCATCCATGGAGTTCACTTGCAAAATATAGCTCGTCGGTTTTAGCTCGAAAATGTGTTATTGCCATTTTCTGGTTTAAATGGTAAAACTCTACATTATTCTTTTAGTTTGACAATTTAAAACCTAATAAATACGCTGCATTTTATCGTTAAAATATGAAACACTGAAAATATCTGCCAAGTCGCTCAAACATTAATGGTCCTTTTCTCAGAACTCTAACAAAATGACTTAATAGGTTTTGCAACTTGACTCCTCACATAATGTAACCTTCTAGGGCTGATTCAGTATTATGTTACATACTTTGGTTCTTTTCCTTTATCTTACCCCCAAAATATTTTTTTTGGAAAAAAAATCATATTTGCACGACGTGACAACACGTGGTAACCCTAACCCTAACCATATAGAAATACTGTATTTTACTAAAAAAAAATTTGGGGGTAAGATAAAGGAAAAGTACCCATACGTTCTTTTTTTGCACATGTTTTTAGACTAGTCTGACTTTTCAAGTTATTTACAAAACGTTAATTAATAGAACGAGCCTTTACTTAAACTTAAAAATTATCTGTTGTTACTCTGTGACTTGTTTTCCTAGCGCAGGCGTGTAGTGCACGTTAACCCTAACCCTAATACTAACAGACTCCTAATGTAAAGGGGAAACTCTCAGAAAACTTGCAAGGGCACACAATCAAGTCCGCCCACATAATCTCGTGTTAAAATGAATTGAAGTCTAACAGTTAGGCAATCCAAAATTAAACTCACGAGAATTTAAAAAGAAATAACAGCAAACAAATGTTTATATGTTAGACCCCAACCACTATCAATGCCCTCTCGGCAGGACCAATATTCATGGTGCTCTTGTGGTGTCCGGCTTGTCGGGGCCAAATGTTAACGAAATTATCATTCTTACAGATGAGGTTTACAAGCGTCCTCTGCCCTGTTGTAAGTCAACGGGAGAGAGGGGCTAAGATTCCAAAGTCACCAGGCTCACACTCACAACATTCTTGCTCTTCCAGTGAAATTCAAACCTATAAATACAAATACGAGTTCAAGGAACTTTGAGTCAACACACAAAAGTTTACATTTTAATATTAATTATGTGCTCTTTTACTTAAAAAAAATTCATTTATTTAGAGTGTAACCTACATAAGTAAATGTAAAGTCACTTCAAACTTATTTTTAAAAATCTACCCATAAACAAGAAATGAAATGTGATACATATTCCTCTAAATTTATACTATTAACAGAGTATTGAATACATCATGTGTAAATCACTTCAAGAAAAAATCAATTCAAACTAAAATTTGCTAGAATTAGAGGAATGGACATGTATGGTTACGGTACAGGTGGTTAAAATGATCATTGAGAAAAGAACTGAATTATTTCAATTTTAAAATATTTATACTATTCTATTTTTACGATTTACACTTTTATAAACAATTTTAAAAAAGGAAGGATAGGAAAATTTAACTGACAAAAACTCTTTCATTAAGACAGAATAGAAGAACAAAATAGGCCAGCAAAGTGTCACTTGGTATGTTCTGCTGAAAAAAATAATTAATTACTTCTTCACTGTACCAACCTCCATTAAGAAAACAACTAGTTAGACCTTGCTAAGCTTAACATATTATTTTAATTAAGAAAAAAAAAAAATTCTACAAAAAAATAACATTTTTTAACGTTTTTTATAATTAAAAATTTTTTTAAACAAACTTTTTTCACCAGGACATTTGCTTAAGTTAAAGAATATTATCTCTCATACTAACATTTTGAAAGAGCCATTTTGGTATCTTTTTTTAAAATTTTTTTATATCACTTGTATATAGATTAATATGAATAAAAAGACTAGTGGTAATGAATTTAAAATTGTTTAAAAATTTGCAATGGAAATGTTCAATTTTGATTTATAAAAAATAACGCATAAAAGTTTTCTTCACACCAGTTTTTGCAATAACTTTATGAATTACATTTTTTGATAGGTCAATAATATTTCATAAATTTGAATATAAATAATTATTTCATATGTCAATTATCACACTCGTATCAGAAAATAATCTAAGACGTAACTTTAACAAGAACATATTGGAAATTTTATAGAGCTTAGAATTTTTACATCAAATTTAATGTCTGTCAAGAGACCACCAAGAATTTTTATTAATGTCAAAAATATAGTTTTAAAAAAAATGTAACTGTCCTACTGCATCCATTTCAGAAAACTTTGGAGTAAATAAGTGAACAAATCAAAATAGGTGTGCAAGTCTGAATGTTAAAAACAATCATGGTAAAATGGCAAACAAGGAAGAGCATTAATATTATTTTAAAATCTAGTTTTTAATTCAACCCTTGAATGAAATCACTAACTTTGGTGTACAAGTTGTGCTAATCATTTCCATTTGTCCTTGTGCTGAGGTATTAATTCAGTTTCAGTCTCATCATCCATACTAATGATGTTTCCCACGTAATATGTCAAGGAATCCCTAGTGCCTAGTAATAATTCTTCTTTAAAACTAAAATACTACCTCATTTTGGTGAGATCTGTACTAGAATATGCATCTTCTGCATGGGACCTATCAACCAAAGAAAACATTGTTAAACTGGAACAAATTCAAAAAAGAGCTTTCAGATTAATTTTCTGGAGAATATTCAAAACTTACAAGAATAACACCATTAGTTAAATCATTAACTAATAGCATAGAAGAACCAAGTGTAAAGTAGTATAAAAACATAAAGCATTTATTCTAATTTAGAAATACAACACAATGATAACTTAATACAATCCTCAGATAAACATAAGGATAAAAACACCTTTCGTATTCCGTATGCAAGAACAAACACATACAAATTCTCGTTACTTCCCGCCCGGAATTCGGGCGAGGAATGGATTGCCTGAAGAAACAAGAAAACTAACACTTTCAACATTTAAAACTCTAATAAGGATGGAGGAATAGACACAAACCATAGATAAGCGAAGGACACATTAATAGGAGTGTCTGGAACAGATAAGATGAGATGTATTTTGAATTTCCTGCTGTCTAAACCAGCTTGTTCAATTTTTAGTGTTAAATTAACAGAGTTATATACAAAATTGTATTGTTGCAGTGTTTTTTAGGGTACAGATTACAAAATTATTCCTCTACATTTGGAACATTTCTTTAGGTAGCTATTTGTTTTTAAAGCCTCAAATAGCCTTCCTAATAGTCCCTGTAGATATATTAAAATATGTTATTGTGAAGTCATTTCATCACGATTTAAGTTTTATACTTATTTTTTTTTTCTTTCACGCCTGGATATTTTAATAGAAGCATCATTAAAAATTTAGAAAACTGATCTTTTTTTTTGACACAGAAAAATATTAGTATAAACAAACATACAGTGAGCATAGGTAACTTTCTTGTTTTTACTAACTCCAGTCTGGCCGAAATAATTACAGTTCCCTAGGTGAAGAGGTTGTGAGGTCACTGAACAGACACCCGACTTTAATTCATTAACCTGTGGTATCATTTTGTATTTACTTTGCATGAAAAGAGAAGAAAAAATTCTTATGGAAATATTTTAAAACAAGTTTTAATATATTGAAGATAAGATATGTAGATTTCTACTAAATGTGAGTGTGAAGATACTTCAACTGTGTGACTAGTGATTACATACAGTTTAAAGTTATTTTTACATACATTTTTAATGGTAACATATTTATTAACTTAAATACAAAAAGTAAGAAATACATTCAAATATAGTATAAAATTACTTCATATTTAACATTTAACAGATACAAGTCATAGAGGGTAGGAATAATGTACATAAATTGATTTGAAGTTAAGTATTATTAATGGTGACAAATATATTTTACAAAACAAAGCAAAATGCTACACACCAATTGAAATTTTCTACACAGAAGAAGATAGTGTGCTTAACCACTGAAATGTGTTGGGGTATCACTTTAAAAAATAGTAACAAATAAAGCATCACCATTCAAAATTAATTATAAGAATAACTTTAATGTAGTTATTCTCAATGTAACAAAATTAATCACAAGTTTTTCAACAAAGATTGTAAAGTAAATTAAAAATGATATTAAAAATAATAAAATTATTTCTTTATTTCTCTTAATTTTTGGAATGTCTGTTTAATAAGAAATTGAATTAATTAATTAATTTACAAAAAATAAAATATTTTTAAATGATTAAATGTACCAATTTAAAAAAATAAATAATTTTTGTTAACCTTTCATACTATCAAGTTCATAAAGTAGATCTAAATTTTGAAATCAAAATTTTTATTGGTAACAACTATAATATCATACTTGATATGTTAATCAAATTCTAGAAAATAATTTACAAGAAAATTACCAAAATTGATAATCTAACAAAGTATTTGTGCAGTTATTATCGCTAGTAATATATATATATATATATATATTAGTAACATACTATAATATTTAAATAAGTTTTAAAAAACAATTTAAAACAGTTACTCAATAGAGTCATAAAGTACATAATATAAAATACAAGCTCACCCATTGGTTGTAGGGCTGCCTGTGACAAAGTTAAACTAAGCAATAAAACCAACAGCAGAATCTTAGTTTTGAAACCTGTTTGTTGAAAACAATTATGCTTAACAATTTAATTCATAATTTTTATTTAAATCCTTAAAATGTAATGCTTATTATATTAAACTTTAAAAAAAAAAGTTAATTCCAAACAGTAATATTTCTATTATTACGCACTCATTCTCAGTAAAGAAGATGAAGACATTGCCATTAAAATTTATTCATAACTAATTTTCCTATTCATAAAAATAGGATGAAATATCTTCTGTAAAGAAGGAGCGTCTATAACAGATAAGATATAATGAATTTTTTAAAAGAGAGAAATATGTGAAATATGGAGTTATGGATACAAAAAATTGTGATGAAATAATTTTTAAAAATCTTCTGACAAGATAAATACACGCTTTTTGTTTGAGCTCCAGTGAATTAGTTACCAATGACACAAAGCCATAAATTATGTCACCTGCTGAGAATAATTTTACTCTTCAAAGACAAAATGTTAATTATTGGATTATTAGATTCATTTACGGTTAGGTATCAAAATTTTACTGTAACTGTAATTAAAATATCTGTATAGTTTATTTTATGTGACACTTGTAAAACTTTAAAAAAAAGAAACATTATTCTAGCAAGAAGGGTATTTCACCAAAATAATTGAATAATAAGAAAAAAATATGATAAAATTTGATTTTTACTAGGGCTGTTATCGATTAAATTAAATTTAATCGTTAACTTTTGAAAAATTACCGATTAATTAATCGATAATTTTGTTAAGCTAAAAATAAAGATGTATGACGTCATTAAACTGAAAATTTCAAGGGAAGTAATAAAAACGGGCATTTATTTTTTGCATTAAGTTATTTTTAAAACAGTTAGCACTGAAAACAAGTTAAATAACTTATTAAAGTTGAGGCACTTGAATGAAAATTTCAAATTAATTTTATAAATATAAAAGTAATACAGCTGTATAGAAATTGTTTGATGATTAGTAAAAACATTAAGATCATCTTTTTATCCCAAGTGGTTCGAAGCTATGATTTTTTTTCTAAGACCTCATAATCTTTTTTTCACTATTTCGTTTTCCTTCACATTTTGTGCCCTTTTATTGCATTTTTTAAAATGCCCATAACCTAAGTATTTAATTTAATTAAATTCAAAGCACGTACTATTGTTAGGGGATATATTTAAAAATAATTAGAATCTAGTTCAATATAATGTCAATGAATTTAAATTTTGTTATTGTTAAATAGTTAAAAACAATGTTTTTTTAAATATCATTGTCCTTATAAAAAAGGTTATTTCAAAGTATACTCTTTCTGAATTCCCTTAACGGAGAAGTTTGTACGTAAAAAAATAATGATAAAATAAAAACCATTATTAATCAAATTTATTATTTATTAAAAAAACAAAAACATTTTTCTATTTTTAATCACTATTTTATCGATTAAAATAATTTTAATCGATAAAATAATTTACCGATTAATCGAGAAATTAATCGGTAATTTCCGCAGCCCTAATTTTTACCATCAAATTTAAAGGTCAAAATCAAATTTATAAGTTTATAAATTTAAATCTAAAAGAGTGATCATGGCTAAAGCTTCTGGTTTTCTTCAAGCATTTCAATTGTTTTCTTAATAAATTAGATTTGCTCCAAGATTTCCAATCCAGCAGCAAAATATTTTTATTAAAATTTTTTTTTACTGTACTTTAATTAAATGTACTCACTACATTTAATTGAAAAGCTTGCTGCATAAAACCATTTCATGTTTGTAATTTCCATTTTAAAATTAATTTCTGATAATTGAAATACATCCAATGATTTGAATGAAAATGATTTTAAAGAATAACTTGGAGCTACAATTAATCACAATCAACCTTTTTGAAAATAATGACATAAAATTTAATATATGATTTTAAAAAACCCCAACAACTTAAGAAATAAAGCATTTCATTACAAAGTCTGTCTTTATTTTAAAATGTCTGTCAGACCATAAAAATAATGCCAAGTTTTCAGCCAGAGAGCATCAAAGACTCGACACTTATTTTGTTTAACTATCTTTGTGTTATGAGAAATGAATCTGCTTGCTCTACATGTTGACTAAATATTTTTCAAAAAAATTATATTCATTATTTAATTTCTATTACATAAAAAGGAATGGATATTGAAAAAAAAAATTTATGAGCAACATTTATCCAAACAACAATGCAAAGGAAAAGACTTTTGAAAGCTCAATGATCTAAGTAGAATTTTTGTAATAGAATTTGAATTATATATACCAAAAAGTATTTTTAAAATTTAAACAGCTTTATCATTAATTGTGATTTATTTATGCTTCATAAATATCAGGGTATTAGGAGCTGCAATTTAAATTTATTCACTAAGGCATTTAAAGACACTTGAATGTTTTACGAAACTTGCACATCTCTTAGCCACTTTTGAAATGTATGTTGATCATTTTATCACTTATAAAAGAAATGAAGATACATAATAAAGATTTTCAGACTTATAATTCAAATGTTTGGTTTCAAGAAAAAAATCAAGCAAGCAAATATTTCTGTACAAAACTGAAATAAATTTTTTAATTTTTTTGTGAAGTTAAGGTAACATATATTTAAGAAAAATATAATGTAGCAATTACAGAAATCTTTAGTACTGATCTTCAAAAATAAAGCTATATAATACTATGTTGCCTTCTCCTGATAGATATCACTTTCATCATTACTTTCACAGATGCATTGAGATTTGGTCTGAACAACATTCATGTGTGGTTAGCACATCTCTTGTTACCACAGTTTGAAAACATCAATGTGATGGCAGGATTAGGGAAGCTCAGGCAGGAGTGGTATAACAAAAACATGGACCTGTGACTTCTACCCAATAACGTGACATTTGATTATGCAACTGCACAGAACAAAAGCATGTGTGCTTAAAATACTGATTATATTGGTTATTTTTTAAGACTAATCTTAGAACTTCAATATTTTCTTTTACCTAATTTAACCAATTTTAATGTATTACTTCTTTAATACAGTTTCCTGTTATATTCTTTTTTCCTCATTCAATGATTCACCAGTAGTAGATTATACATTGATGTAAATCAATAAATATGCAATGCCAACTGGAACAAAGCAATTAGAATTAATTAAATGTAAATTTTACATTGATAAATGCACTTTCTGTAAACAGTTCATAAAAAGGTATTTGCTGATCATAGTTTGGCAATCTTAACAATATTAGCCATACTCCCAACATTCAAGCTCTATTTAGATATATAAAATCTCTAAAGAAAGTTTTCAAATCTGAATTAAGCTACATTTGAAAGTTTGTTTATATAAAGTCAAAAACTTTTAAAATAAAATTTATGTTTTTGAATATCTTAAAATGAATATTTAAAATTTTTATTAATTTAAATGCTATTTGTTTAGGCGTTATTTCCAAATTTAAAATGTTTTTCAATTTTTAAAATTTTTTATGAAACAACAGAATTCCCATCAATGAGAATTTATGACAATGAAAGTAACAATAATGCTTAAGTTTCCTCAGTTACAAATTTGATACTATTTATATCTTAAGATTCACTATGAAAAGGGGCTAAGATCATCAGTATTATAAGCAAGACAGAATGTTTGTTTTGTTTAATAGAAAAACTGAGTACAATAAGAAAAATTATAATTTTGAAATTGATGAACACAACTATCAAACAAATTAAATGTGGAATTTAATTCTTTTTAACAATAATTCAGACAAATGTGGCAAGACGGTCTAAAGCTATAGGAATATAAAAGGCCACCAAAAATATGTAAAAATGGTAGAACAATGCAGGTAAGTCACTGGGAGATCAAGAATATAAATTAATGGGTTAATAGTTTATGAAAAATAGCACTACATTTCAGTGTTCTCAACAAGTAAATGTAGCAAAAAAATTGACAAGTGTATTTTGAAAGCTGACTTAAAAATTAAAACATGGTCATAATATAAAAGACGTAGAAAATAAACTAAATACATTAAAATATCAGATGATTTTCAAAAACTAGGTCAGGAACATCTCATTCCAGGCATAATGACATTGACAAAATAACCCATTGATGAAAGCATGGAGTTTAAACAAAACCTACTGATATTGCTCAAATTATAAGTTTTTAAAAAATCATTCAACAATTACATGAAAACTTCAATGCTAATACTTGTTTTACATCAAACTGAAATTTTAAAAATGCAACTTCATTTAAAACCAATTAAATTAATCTGCAGCCATTTTGTCTTCTTGTCATTATATACATCAAACTTTAAAAATTATCATTAGGTAGTGCATGAGAATAACGTTGATTATATTTTACAAATAAAGTGCTTTGTTAAAAAATAATTGTATTTCAAATAGTAATTAAATGAAAAAAAAAGAGGACTTTCAAAGCAAAATAAATTAACCAAATTTTAACAAAAATTATTTTCTTTTAGCATCACTTTCATTTTAGTGTGTTAATAAAAAAAATGAAAACTGTTAAAAATTGAACTTCTTATGAATTGAAAGCATATTCCTTATCTTAACAGCTTTCAAGGAAATATAATTTTGCATAGAGCAAATTGTTGATTCCTTCTGAAGTGATTTCTCCCTTAAGTGCAGAGGTCAGGAAACCATGACACACGAGACAAATGTGGCTCTATTGATGGCTGCATCTGACTTGCAGACAAATGTTCAATTATAAAAAGAAAATGTTTCTTAAGACTCCTTTTATCTACACATTAATTTCATTTTTAAAAAAACATTTATCGGGGGAGGGGGGAATAAAACAAAAAAACACCCACTGTTGTTAAGTCAATGACATTTTTAATTATTTTCTACTTTTGAATGGCTTACATGATGTAAAACATTCGTGATGGTTAAGATGTTGGAGGTCGCATGTTGGTCAACCAATCACTGTCAATCCGAATAATGATGGGGAGTTGCATATGTAATAGAGTTTATGAAATATACATAGGCTAAAGAAATAATCAAGGTTAGGGGTTAGTAACCTTGGGAGAAATATTGCCATTTAAAGGAGAGAGATTTGGAATCAATGTGATTGCAGAAATTTCTGTGGAAAAGTGGCAAAAATACATTTTTTAAGTGGGGCTGCATCTAAAGCTTTCAAAAATAGCGGAAAATGTGTGCATGTGCATAAGGGTCCGCACAACAGATTGTCGTAAAATCAGAAAGTTAACTATCGTTTTAATCGCGTTGTCAGCTAACTAATTTTAGAAAACTTTTTGACAAGATGGCTAAAAGAAAGATGATGAGTGCTGTACTCTTCAACAGGAATGGACAGAGGAATTTGTCTTTGTGGAGACAGCGGGTCCTGCAGTGTATCTAATATACAGTGATAAAATTACATTTATGAAACGGTCAAATGTAAACTGACACTTCAAGACACGCCATTCTAATTTTTCCTAGAAATATCCTTCAGACTACAGCAGGAAGAGAGCATGTTAAGATCTTCTATCAAGACTGCAAGCTGGTCAGCAGCAAATCCGTGTTTGGACCCAAAAAGGTGACTGGAATTCGGCAAGCTTTGCTGGCGCTTCAGCTATTGTGAGAAATGGAAAGCCATAGATGCCAAAGCATTCATGGTTGAAGTTGTCAATGAACTTTTTGCTGACTTTTCGGATAATGACAAAATAATTAAATGGTTAAAAGGACATGCCTATGTCGGCAAGAACTGTTCACAATCATAGCATAAAGTTGTCAAAATAAATTGAGGCAATGCAAATGAAGGACATGAATGCGATACCGTTTTTTTTCTCTCGCTTTGGATGAGTCAACAAACTTTGGTCATTTATCCCAGTTCAGCGTGGTTGCAAGGTATGTTGTCAGTGATACACTACACGAGGAAAGTCTTGCTGTTTTGTCTATGAAAGGCACAACATGAGGGCAGGATTTATTCGAGTCCTTCACTGAGTTCACATCCCTGGTGTCTCTGTCAGAGATTTTGAGCTCCAAACAGCCTCAGTAATGTGGGTGAATAAGTTCAGTTCACTGAAGGAAGATTTGGAAAGACTTGCACGACAGCAGGCAGAGATGGTGAGCCATCACAAGTTGGCAGAAATGAAAAAAACGCAGACCAGTGATTGTCAAAATTTGGAGTTTGCTTCCCATTAAATACCACACAATTGCAGTGTGTGAATATTGATGTACTGACAATCTTTGGGTCTATGTATGCCTGCGAGCAGTCTTTCACCATGTATAGAACATTAAGACCAACCAGCAATCACGATTAACGGATGGAAGTCTCAACGCCAGCAAGATGCTTAACCTCACCACGTATCAACCAGACTACAAAGCCGTGCAGCAGCATAAGTCGCATTAATGGTAAGAAATACTTATTATTGATTAGCAACAGCATAAAAAATGTTATTAAAAAGAATTCAGAGACATAATTATGGTACTTCTAGTGTTTAAATTTACAAAAAATGCACACATTTACTTGACTTTTTAATTTTAAGCATAATGTATGACTCTCCCAGAATTACTTTTCAAAATATGTGGTGTTGATCGCTCTCTCAGACAAAAAGTTTCCCCGACACCTGCTTTGGTGGTTAACTTTTCTTTTCATTTTCAATTTAGCTTATTAGACAACAGCAGGAAATGGCACTGAATGAATGTGAACCTGTCACCTTGTAGTTTAGAGGGGAAGCAGTTTAACCAATATGTCAGTGGTCAATCAGCAGACATTATAAACTCTTAACATCAGTGTAAGCCTAACATTTCTAAATTAAAATAATTTATAAGGAAATAAACATGAAATATATATCTAATAAAAACATAATTCTAGATAATTAAAATATAGTGGAAACTCATAACAAGCACCTCTCACAATGAGTAATTTGTATAACAAGCAATAAAAAGTTGCTCTTTAATTCTAAATGAGAGACATTTTGCTAACTGAGTTACACAGACAGGGGAGGTCCCTTTTTTCCAAACATTCATTTGTGAGGTGGGACTTCCGTGCCTATGCATTAGTTTGTGTTCAGCACTTGGTCTAGTAGCGTATTGTTTTCATGTGTGATCACCTGTTTTGTACAAATTTTGTATTTAATCCAGACAACTCATTTCTCTTTGCAACTATTCTTTTGCATTTAGATAAATATTTCTAATTAATATGATAGTAGGATGTATATGATCAAATATGTGAAACTTTTAATGTTTATTAATATTCATTCAAATTTGTATTTATGTTTTGCAGCCTTGTATGTAATAGAGTTGTGATGAGCGCCCCACGCTTTTATGTGCAGTAGATACGTTCACGGATTTCACCTGTAAACATAGAAAATTTTCATCTTCTTTTTTGTTCATTTTCTATATGTAAATAAAAGCGTGGCCTCTAGAAAAAAAATATTTTTTAAAAAGTATTTTATTATCTAGTTTTAAGTCTCAATTTTTAAAAAAATTCAGTGTGACAAGGGGCATAATTGATAAAGGGAATGTTTGAATAATCAAAACTCCTGTTGATCCTCTTGTATTATCATTTCAATTTAAATTTAGTTTCATAAACGAAATATAGACATAAACTAAAAAAATGCATTAATTTAATTACGGCAGATTTGATTGATATGAAATGTGATACAATGAATTGTCATCCAAGATCTATCTGTGATAAAATTTTGAGATCTCTAGGACCATCAGAAGTGGTTTAATTTTACGTTACAAGATTTGACAAATGGATGGATACAGCATACAAACAGTTTGACTTAAATAAAAGCGTGTAAAAATTGTTTGGTTTGAGTAAGATTCTGGAACAAATTATGCTCATTATTAGAGGCTCCACTGTACATTAAAAATGTGCTGAAATTTTATTTAAGATCTCATTTCTTTATGTGCTAAACAAAGTTTAAAAAAAAAATCCTTTATGTTTTGAACACAAAGTACATACAGAAAGGTATTTTACACTAAATATTTTGTGTAAAGGAAAAATTAACTTAAATGACAACAAGTTATTAAGATCAGATCTGAACATTCCAGACCTCTCTTTTTAAAGAAATAATTTGTTTTCTTTGATTATGAGGAGTTAAAGAAAATGTTTAAACATAGACAAGTACTTATAATAATGAAACATTTATGCATCAACATTTATGACAAAGTGTAAACTGAAATGATTGCCTAGAAAACAAGCACCTTACATCTATGTGTGAGAATATGTACAATTTAATTGAGGAAATTAATTATTCTAAATCTCCTCCTAGGCTCTTTTTCTCAGCTTCTTCAACAATGGTTGGTAATTCAGAGGGTTTCTCTTCAGCAATCACCTCATGTGTATCCTCTTTAATTGAAACAGTAACGCTTGCATCTCTTGGGGAGATCTCAGGACCTCCTTGACCATCATCCTTCTTCTTGAAAACTACTGCAAGATTTTGTGATCCACTCAGCAAAAGTTTCTGACCCTGTTCGTCCTGGGTTGAGGTCTCCTCATCGCTGCCCTCCCCATCATCAGAAGCCGATATCCTTCTAAGAGCCCTCTCAAGGTCATCCAAAGAATCGTGATCATCCTCAACTTCAGGGGAATTCCGCAATAAAATGGGTATTGTCATAGCTAGTAAACTGGCAGATAGCACAATGCAACCTGTATAGTGCGTGATAGAAATAGGTGGCGATAAGTATTTTATAAGGTGATAGCCAATAAAAAAGTAGCAAATTTACCGCTTGCTACTAATAGTCTTAAAACACTTTCAATAATTTTACAGTAATTCTATGTTTTTCATGGGCTACTCACCTGAAATAGACAGAGCATTTCCATAGCCCACCAACTTCACAAATACACCTAAAATAATAATTAGAATATTACTATTTAATCACTTTTATTTAGAGTTGACATATTTATAAAGTAATGCACAGATCAACATTGCCATTAGATGAATTGTGTACAATTAGATTTAAAATTTTTTTTTGAAAAAAAGAACATTGAAAAAATGTAATATTTATTAAATTAATAGCGTCTAGAAGAGAAAGGATGATAGAATTCTATAAGAAGGTAATCTATTTATTTAATAGTAAACAAATTGAGGGGTAGGACTGCAATCAGGCTTATAAAAAATTAAATGGAAAAGACGTAAACAAGGTAAGGGTTATTTTTCGTTTTATCTTATATGTTACAGACGCTCCTTCTGTACAGAAGATTATTGCGTCCTATGTATTGTATGTTCGTTGAAAAAGGCTCTTTGCCGAAACGTTTGCCTTTTTGTTACGTCCGGTCAGGCTAACCCTTACCTTGTTTACGTATTTTCCATTTAATTATTTATTTAAGGCTTTTCACATAAAGAGAAATCAAATATCTTTAAATTTATAATAAACCACACTAACAATTAGAATGATATCGTACCTCCAACAGGTGGACCTAGTAGGTAGCCAACGCCTTGAAACAAGGACAAAAACCCAAATCCCAAACCAAGTTCTCCAATGCCCAAAAGTTCTATAGTTATTAGAGAAGACAAGGGAACCAGAGATCCAGTGTACAAGCCAAAGAGGCCAGCACACATCATTTGCTGAGTGTAGTCATCTGAGATGAATGGAGATAAGGCAATCACTAGTCCACCAATGCTTAAGCAGCCTGTCAATAGAGATAGAATAATTGGCTTAAAAATTGTTATAACTGATTTGGAAATTTCAAGACAATGTCATAAAATAAAAAATTTTCGATTGAAATATTTAATCAAGATTCATGGTCCCCATAGTTTTAATTAAAAAAAAAAAAAGCAGTCAAATGGCTTTGAACTTGAAAAAATGTTTTGCTAATAGCTACTAATTAATCCTCAAATCATTAAAATAAAAATAAATTAAAAAAAAAAAAATAGAGTTCTGAGGCAACGTACCAATGTGTAATAGAATTGGCCCAACTCCACTATCACTTGCCACCAGACCTGATAAAAATCTGCCACACATGGACCCAAATCCCATTCCTGTGTATAAGGATGAGGCCTGTGTAACTGAGGTACCTTTGCTTTTAGGCATGAAAATTAAAATTTTCAAAATGTGAAATTCTTGTTTAAAATAATAAAAACAACAAATTCTAAATGTTTCAGTAAACTACTGATATATTTTCTTTAATGAATAAGAATTCCAAAATGACATGCATCATTTTTTGTATTGTATGTTTATCCTTATTTATAACTATTGTAATTCATGTTTCCCATTCTTATTTTATTAAACTGTCTACAATGGAGGTTATATCTAAAAGTCTGAGTAATTTTTCTCCCTTTTTAGGGAGAAAAGAAGAATTAAAAAAAAAAAAGAACATTGAAATGTTTGTTTACCTTATAGAGTAAGCAGGAAGATACATTGTAAATGGAGATTCACCAAAAGCCCACAAGAAACTTGTTGTAATAAACACTAAAAATGATTTATTTTTCAGCAGACGAAAAGAATCAAGTAGAGCAGATAGTTTTTGCTGTATGGTCTGAAAAATTACATGGTAAGAAATAATGTACAAGTTAGATCTATTTAAAAAAAAAAAAAAATTATCACAAATATTTTTAAAATGGTTAACAGCATTTAATGTAAAATCATTGGTGTATGTATTATACTGGTTATAATCCTGTGGTATGAGTTTTTATTTATAATTTTTATTCAACACCTAAACTTCCAAATATGATTCTAAGTTAGAAACAGAATTACCAATTTCATACCTCATTCAAAGGGCCATCAACATTCTCTAACCGGCTTAAGTCATCTTTGATGATAGCAAGGGCAGTCGGAAAGCTGGAAATGCTGCCCATCATTGATGAGATGCTACGAGACCCAAGCCTGTGTCTTGGTGCTAAAGCATCTCGTGGATGAAGATGAGAAACTAAAGTTGAAGCCAGGGATTCATTGTCTAAATCATTCCTCTGTAACTGTTCTCTTATGGAGGGACGCTGGCTTAAGCGACTGATAGAATACTGAGATTGAGCCTGTGAGGACTGAGATAACAGACGACGGCGGTATGAGCGCCCGTATTCAGTGGGTGCCTGGCTATTTGAGGGAGATGAAGGGGCATGGGTGACACTGGAGTTATCACTTTCAGGAATGTTAGTGTTTCCTAAAGTTGAACTGGATAAGAAGACACTTTCTTGATTCTGTGAACTGATCTTCTTGTTGGGTGATGCCTGATCTCCTTGATCTTGAGAGGTGAAGGGACTGACAGTTTGAGGGCTGTGGGACATTGGCGTGGCACCTGGGGTAGAGGTCCCTGACACATCATTGGCAGGATTGGCGGGGCCAAATGTGAATTTACTGCCAGTAGTAGAGGGGCTGGAAGGAGGTGCAGATTTTTTCTGAGATTTTCTGGAACGATTCGTTGCAACTGAATAGCTAGAGCGAGACATTTCTTTGTGGAGTACAGCTTTTAATAATGGAGCAACACTTAAATCCCCTTTGCTTAGTTTACTAGGGTATCTCTGCAGCTTTCGGCCAGGCCCGCCACTGAAGATACTCTGCTGGTCCCCACCACTGTACTGACTATTTAGACCACTAATCACACTATTGCGTCCACTCCTCAAGTCTTGTTGACTGTTGATATTAAACCTCTCAGGTTCTTTAGCCATCTGCTTTTCAGCTTCCCTGAGACGCTGCTCTGGGGATGGGCGTAGAAGTAAACCAAACACCATTGTATGGCATGTTATACCACCCCAAAGCAGGTATGTTCCACTTAAACCATAGCTTTTAAACAAAAGGTTAAGTGCATTGCCACCTGGTCAAAAAAAAAGAGGCGCTCAGAAAATGACAGCGGCTGTATTTCAAAATGTTATATTTTACTTGTAATTAAAAATTATTTACAATATTTACTAATAGATTATTTATAATTTGCTTAGGAAAATTATAGAATATAACAGATAGAACAGTTATCAGAAGATGAATAATTGATGCTTAATGTTACATTTTAATTGTAAAATATGTATAACATTAAAAAAAGTCCTTTTTTGAGAGAGCTTAAAATCAAATCTCTATAAATGTGCATGAATTTTGTGTAACCTGCAAGCATGCCAGCTCCTGAGCCAGTTGCCAGTAATCCGCATGCCAAACCTCTATAACGATTGAAATACTGACCAACAGTCACAAACATAGTGTTTAATATGAAGCCAGAACCCATGCCTAGAATGAGATGATAAAAATTGTCAACTGATGTAGCTGCACATGTCTGAAGTTTAAATAAAATTTCATTTGTTATGAACACAAAATTCTCAGGAAATCCAGATTTTAAATTAAGCAAACCTTAACATTTGTGTTTTATACAAAAACTTTAATGATAAAAAATTATAATTCTATGACCTGCAACAAATCCATGGGAAATTATCAATTGGCCAATTGTTGAGGCAAATGATGCACCTATAAGCCCTGAGGACAGGGTTAAGCCAGCACAAAACACTGTCCATCGGGAACCAAGACGAGACAATACTATACCAACAAATGGACCTGTCAACAAATGAGGTCCATTTTAAAATTTGAATTTGTAAAAGTAAAATAATATTAAATGAACAAAACAAAAAGTTAAACCACAATTATTTAAAATAGCCAACTGCTTGAAAGAAATTTGTTTGAATAATTAATAAAGCTTTCCAGAGCTAAACATTACAGACCTGACATGCATAATACACTGACATGCACAGCTCCAATCCATGAAGCTTTGGTTATATCATTTTCAATTTGTTCCAAGATAGCAGACATCAAAACACCTGTAAAAACATAACAGAATTGTTCACTGTAAATTACTAAATAGAAATAAATAGAGCTAAAACATAAATTTGGAAACAAACAAAAACTCAAAAAATAAAATTCAAAAATTAAAATCATGTCCAACAATTACCAAGGAGATAATAGACAGATTTATTAACAAGTTATATATATATATATTTTCCTAATTTTTTTTTTATAGTAGGAGCGTCTGTAATGTATAAGATGGATCTTGCTGATATATTACTTAATTATTACACATAAGTGAGATTTGCATAACTACCTGCTGTAAAAGTTGTAGCACCAGTCAGAGCTAATGAACAAAAAGCTGCAAAAAGTATAACCCAAGCCCAGCCACCATCCAAGTCTGGAACAGACTGTTGAGTTTCACCAGCAAACTCATCTAGATCTAGATTACCTGTGCCGAACCCATCATCATCAACAGCCTGGCTGAAATCATAGAGGATTTCAAAACACTACTTACAATAACCTATTAACTGACAAAAGACATTTAGCAGCATGTGTACATGACAGTTGTGTATTATACAACATAGATTGGAAAAAAATTCACTATACAATACACAATATGGAATTTGAAATGGCATTTACTCCCATGAAAAGAACTTACCTGACCGAGTATTGTAATCTCTTCAGGAAATCAGGATTATCCAATGGACCAATAGTATCTTGGTTATAACTGATATTACTTTGGCCAGAGAAACCATCTGATGTGGAGCTGGCAACTTTTAAAAGAGATGGCCTTTGAGATTCAGACTTGATATCAGATATTTTGTCTTTGGCCTCATTCTCCATTTTTAGTGCTGATTCATCAACATTAGTCACATCAAAATGCCTATGGCCACCTTGCTCAGATAGTTCTACAGTAGAAGGTGACTTAGCTTCATTAGAATCTGATGGACCAGTACTGTTAATGTCTTTCCCCATGCCTACAAGTTCTGTATTATTATAAGGACTACCTAAGTCCAAAACAGCAGGCGAGCCATCTGAAAATGTATTACTATCATTATTATCTGGTGAAATCTGGTCCACACTGCTTGTTAGGGGATTGAGAGACACCACAACAGGTCTGGCTTCCATACTTTCCTGGTCATAGATATCATTGCCTCCACTGAATTTCACAAACTTGTAGGCACTTTGTTCACTACCCAATTCATCTGATCTTGGACTGACAGTGGAGGATGAAGAGTAATCACCATTGACATGAGGATCCACTTTATCAGATGGGGTTGGCTTTTTAAGGCTGCTCCTGTTGGCCTTATCATTTATATAATTCAAGTTCTGTGATCCATCCCTTTGAATGAGATGGTCGCTCTCCTGTTCATCACTATCACTTTCATCTATGAAATGCACAGAAGAGTAATCATTGACAAGCGTCTCTTGTTCACCAAGACGAGACATGATGTATGCAGCGAATTTTGTCTGTTGCTTTTAAATATTTAAAAAAAAACAACCCATTATGTACAAGAAATAGAACACATAATTTGTTTTCATTTATTTCTGGGTAGAATCACTCAGGTAAAATAGGATTCCAAATCACTTTTTCCAGGAATCTGCAAATATATCATTAAAGGACAACTCATTATTAAGAAGGTGAAGCAATTTTAGGGTTTAAAAAATAAATGGAATCATTTTAAAATGAAACTAAATTTTAATGTAGAACTTTAACAAAAAAAAAAAAAAGAAATATATTCTCTTATGTGCAGAGAATAAGCCTTGTTGTCAAAAATAAATAAGCTTTAAATTATTTTTTTGTCCAAGGCCTCTCTGAAATGCAACTTAGAAAGCTGCAGTCCTAAATTAATTAAAACCCATAATATATATTACAGCCCCCCAATTACATTTTACGAATGTAATAAGTTACAGCTTTCTCCTCAGTAAAAAAAATCAAGATAAATACATGCCAATCAAAAAAAGCTTTCCAGTCAAGTTGTACGAAAGCTTGATGTGATTTATCCAAATGTTGTGATTTAGTTGTAAGAAAGGTATTTAACTGCTAACTGGTCCTCAGATCTGGGCTGGTTAACCGTAACTTCAATTAGTCCGAATTAGCTTATAACCCAGAGTACTTTATTGTTGTGTTAAGATTAAGATGCAGTGCAGCATCTGAGAGCTAACAAGTGAGCGATGGTGACATCAAGTGCCTTCTAATTATTCCAGTATTTAAATAATGTACACATCATCAATGTTAGTCAAGTTCAGCTAATTAATTATTATTTTTAATTCGCTTAGGTGCTAAGGCACTGTACATGCACGTCAAAGGCCTTTGACTTAAAATTACTATATTATTTTGATAGCATATCTTGTTTATTTGGTGTGTATTGGAAGAGGATTGCAGCGAGTATAACCCAAACCATGGTAAAGAGGTAATACGAGAAATATTTGGGGCCGAGAGTTGGTGGTACACATGAAGAAAATTGGCCATAACTGGAAGACGCCATAGCCATAGAAACTGGCAAGAAATAATGGGATGCCTGGACTCAT
This sequence comes from Radix auricularia, assembly GCA_002072015.1. Lineage (NCBI taxonomy): Eukaryota > Metazoa > Mollusca > Gastropoda > Lymnaeidae > Radix > Radix auricularia. The sequence continues at coordinate 88,702 of MUZC01000660.1, read as the reverse complement.
GTAGGTGGCCTATGCCCTTGGAATGATTACAGGCATCGACAATGAAGGCTCAACACTTTATGTGCCATTTGTGATACTCTGCCTTTGCTTGTGCTGTTACTTTTTTTTTTTTTGTGTACTGTACAGTAATCAAATCGTTTACTTAACATAAGCCTAGACTAGATTATGAATTATAATAAATTATATATAACAATGGGGAGCTCAGGTGCATATAAATTATTAACTATTTTTAAATTTAAAGGCCTAGTAATAGTAATAAATAGTGTAATTTAAGTAATTATAATATTTAAATAATTATAAGACCTAAATCTAAAGCAAAACTTAAAATAATTAAATATATATAATTATAATAATGTTAAAGTTAATAATGTAATTAAATTGATAAAAAATTATTGAAGATGTAAGTATAGTATCTGAAACTCGGGCCCTAGCCTACTAGACTTAACTACTGCTACTACTATTACTATAACAAATAGCCTACCTACTACCTACATTTTTAGTATTACTAAATAATAATAATTTTAATAAGTAATAAGTGAAAGTGCTAGACAACATTGAGTTCATTGGGTGCACCATGCAGCAGCATGCTACCGGTAGCGTGGGTTTTTAATTAGAATTTTGGCTTAAGGTCCATCAGTCATTAAATTATAATTATGACACGGGGTTAAGCACAGTCACTGACTGATCGTAGAGATACTATCACTGATAGTAAGTAAAGTAAGGACTTACGGAGGCGTAGGGGAGTAAGAGTAAGTGAAAGTGTAAGGCGCTTTAGTGCGGATTTAGCCGAAATAAATGAACTCCCTTTTGATTGAGTTTTTACTTATAATTTAAAGTATAAAATATGCTATTACTGTAGCAAATAATAGTTAAAATTAAGAACCATCACTTGCCTGTAGTGTAAAAAAAAGATATAAACCTTTAGAGAAGTCGAAGGCCGCATTAGTATTACTAATACTATTAAATTAGTCACTAACGTTCCACAACAATAGGCCTTCCATATTTTTCTATCTTGACCTTTGACCCCGTGAGATAAACACTTTCTAAAGTATGCCAGTTTGAATTTGCTACCCTTTACTTACAAAATTTAAGACTTAATTTATTAGATATAATACATTATGCCGATTTATAGTTTATATTAGTGCTGTTTTATTAATTTATTCAACGTCCCTTCCCCACGCCCATAGCATAATACCTAAATGCTAAGATTTTAAAAATATAAATGTGCTCCAATGTGTCGGTCCGGTTAGGCACATTAATCATTAAGTATTAAGAATGTAAGAAAAAGATACAAGACAAGTACTGTATGACTATGGCTATGGCCAATGTCAGATAGCGACTTTGAGACTAAAGTTTTACATGGGCCAGTAGTCAAGATTTATGAGGCTTTAATTTTAAGGGCTACTATAAATAAATAAATAGTTAAAAATATCCGCTATTTAGAGGCATGAATAATTTGTAATGTGACTCAATATGACATTAAAATGTGTGCTTACAACGAGATAATTAGCAACAACTCAATGTATAATCAAATCAGTGGTCACTTGAAAAACTCATCATTTACTCATGCCCAAACATTTCAATACGTGAGTACGCGACGTTCCTATTTTTTTCCAACTCACACTTTAGACTCCTAATTTATAGTAAGATACCTAGAAGAGGGGCGTAGCTAGGGTTAATGTCTTCAACTGAGTAACACGATTGTAGCCTTTCCTTTCTTTGTTCTCTAAACTAACTCTAAATCATATAAATATAAATATTAAGTATTTAACATTTATTACCTTAAATAGACCCATTTATTTCCGCCGTTCTTTGTCGGATCCAGTTTAAAGTGGTGCTTTAACCATACACGGTAACAAATAAATTTGAAAAAATGTCAATGTTGTTTATTTTGCTTAGCTCCTATTATGTGATTGTAGCCTAGTATATAGCATAGGTTCCTCCCCTCCCCCCGTCCGATATCTTCGATAACCTTTCATCGTTGTTATACTATACACCCCCTTTTAAAAGGCATTGGTTTGATTGTATGGCATGATAAAAGTTTGCTCTTTTAAAGCGCATGATTATATTATTTAAAATCTTCCATAAAAATCATCTTTTTATAATACAACTAGTTAAATTAAGCGGTGTCGGCGTCTGTTTTAAAGTGTTCTGACGGCGTCTGATTCGTTGAATGGTGTGGCAAGGGAGACAAGATGTACTTAGTAATTGATTTCGAGATATACTAAGTAATTAGTAATTGATTTCGAGATATACTTTGTTACTTTGAATACTTTGAATTGATTTTGAGGTAAACTCTTTTAAACCCAGATTTTTAAAAAATAAGCATTCATTTTTAAACAGTTAATTATTCTCAGTTGGTTGCAATTTTATTAATACAATTTAGGAAATAAAAGTTGTTCATATTTTTAAAAAAAAATGTTTTAAAAAAATTATTGAAAAAAAAAAAAAAAAAGAAAGAAAGAGAACACTACAGGTGGGAAGAAATGAATACATATCCAAGACGAAATACGCATTAAAAAGGAGCACATATTTTTGAAAGTACATGTATTAATAAATACATTTTATGCAATGTAATTCTGAACAGATAATATTTTGAAAGATTTAGATAGAATCATAATTTTAACAAAAGAAAAAACAAACATATGAAACATTTTTAGCACATTTTCGAGAAGTCGAATGCGCTATTGCACCCGTTTTGTCCGTCCGTCCGTCCGTCTGTCATCACCCTAGATCTCAGCATCCATAAGTCCTAGACCCATGATGTATACATGTTTTTTGTATGTCCTGACCTGCCATTTGTGCATCAACACTCAGTTACTCGATCCGTTAAAAAAAACCCGTTAAAACTACCAAAAAACATTGCGAATCGAGAGATAACACTGGCGCAGGCAACGGCCGCCATTGCCGGAAGTCTTAGTATTATCAAAAGTATTAGTTTTTTTTTTTTGTTGACGTCATTAGAATATGTGTAAAAGTTTAGAGAGTTTTACGTCATCATTTGTGGTGACTTCAATCAAGATCTTAGCGGCCCAGGGGCAGAAATTGAAAACTTTTTCGAAACAAGCTTCAACATTCAACTACTTTCACCAAGATTGGCAACTACGATCTATCAAACAACAATTGACTGAGTATTTGGGCGATTAGCTGATTACAATTTAGAATGTTTCATTTATGAGTCTTATTTCAGTGACCACAAACCACTTGTAGTTAGATTAAAGAGAAAATAAAATTTTTTAAAATGTCAAGAAATGACTTTTAAATAATTTTTGTTCATGTATATTCATTACACAAGAAAATTCATAAAAATATGTCTAAAATCTAAACACAATTACTGATAACTACATAATGCTGATATCTAACATAAGTACTGATACATAATACGAAAATGCGCTAACACGTCCTGAGTTCCAAAAGGGACCAGGCTTAACATGATTTTTTATAGTTAAATCAAATATTTTTACTATTTTACAGCACATAATTTTAATTTTGATAAAGTTATTCCTGTTGATTTTAAATTTAATTTATATAAATAAACGTGCCTCCTTAAAAAAACATCTTGATAACGCGAGTACACCACTCACCTTATATCCTAAGTTTCTTAGCAATTACCCCCGCCCCCACCTCACACATAAACTATAATTTCCTAAT
>MUZC01000660.1:65252-84883 GCA_002072015.1 Radix auricularia | reverse complement strand
AAAATGAGATTTCGAAATTGTAAACTTTAAAATAACCTAATTTATAAGTACAATGATATAAAAAAAAACATTGTTTTTTTATTAATGAACAATAACAAAATTTAAATTAATTTACATTATATTGAACTAATTATATTGAAATATATCTCCTAACAGTATTATATATTTTTTAATTAAATTAAATACTTAAGTTATGGGAATTTCAAAAAATGCCCTAAATTGGCACAAAATGTGAAGGAAAAAAACATAGGCAAAAAAGTATTTATGAGGTCTTAGAAAAAAATTATAACTTTTGAACCCCTTGAGATAAAAAGAGGATCTTTATGTTTTTGTTAATATTCAAACAATTTCTATACAACTGTATTACTTTTATATTTTAAAATTAATTTGAAGTGTTCATCCAAGTGCCTGAACTTTAATACGTTATTTAACTTATTTTTTTAATTTTTTTTTTTCAAACTGCGTTTTAAAAATATCTTTTCAGTTTAATGACGTCATACAACTTTATTTTTAGCTTTAACAAACTTATTGATTAATTAATCGGTAATTTTTCAAAAGTTAACGATTAAATTTAATTTAATCGATAACAGCCCTAATACATATATATGTATAATTTTAAAGTGGCGTCATAGCCACTTACTCTGTAACGTCACTACGCCTAGGTTGAGACGAGTGGCTGACAATCAGGCCGTACTCTCACACCCAGACCGTACTCTCACACTCAGACCGTAGTCTCACACCCAGGACCCAGACCGTACTCTCACACTCAGACCGTACTCTCACACCCAGACCGTACTGTCACACTCAGACCGTACTCTCACACCCAGGACCCAGACCGTACTCTCACACTCAGACCGTACTCTCACACCCAGACCGTACTCTCACACCCAGACCGTACTCTCACACCCAGACCGTACTCTCAACCTTTGAAGTATACTGAATTAAAATAACAATTTGTCACCGTTATACAAACACTTGAGGCTTCTAAGTGGGTCAAATTCGAAATAGGCTCTATGAGAGTCTATGTGACAGTTAAAATTTATGTTGGAAACACGCTGCGGTGGTAACAAAGCACATGGTCCACCTTACCTTCTTTTCTTTTCTGTGCCATGGCCAGTACGCACTATTAATAGTTAGAAGATTTTAATTTTAAGTGCATTTTGGAATATTTAGGATACATGTATAGTTTTTGTTGTCTTAGTTATAAGCGAAGTCGAGATGAAAAGCTCCAATAAACTTTTTCTAAACTGGAAAAGGTAATAAAATTTCAAAATAGTTGTTTATTTTAAAAGATAATATTTTCAGTCATTTTGCGATATTAAATTGGTTTTTCCTGTTAGTTGTGGGCGTGTCACGTAATCGACATCATAATTTATCTCACATTTTTGCTCACTCTAATGCTTATTGATGAACATGCTACATTGCAATAGATAAAGAATAAAAAAAAATCATGTTAAGCCTGGTCCCTTTTGGAACTCAGGACGTGTTAGCGCATTTTCGTATTATGTATCAGTACTTATGTTAGATATCAGCATTATGTAGTTATCAGTAATTGTGTTTAGATTTTAGACATATTTTTAGGAATTTTCTTGTGTAATGAATATACCTGAATTTTTTTATATTTAAATGTCATTTCTTTACATTTAAAAAATTTTTATTTTCTCTTTAATCTAACTACAAGTCACCACAAATGATGACGTAAAACTCTATAAACTTTTCGCATATTCTAATGACGTCAACTAAAAAAAAAACTAATTCTTTTGCACGCTTTCGCACTACTCTTCAATGCTTGAAAAACTGTTTATTCGACTTCCGGCAATGGCGGCCGTTCTCTGCGCTAGTGTTACCTCTCGATTCGAAATATTTTTTGGTAGTTTTAAATGGGTTTTTTAACGGATCGAGTAACTGAGTTTTGATGCACAAATGGCAGGTCAGGACATACAAAAACATATATACCTCATGGGTCTAGGACTTATGGATGCTGAGATCAAGGGTGATGACAGACGGACGGACGGACGGACGGACAAAGCGGGTGCAATAGCGCATTCGACTTCTCGAAAATGCGCTAATAATAACTTAGTAGAATTTTAACTAAGACGCACTCAACCATTTTTAAGCTATATTTTAAATGTAGAAAAGTGAACATTTCTGTCAGAAATCAACCATCAGAACAACATTTAACATCAATCTCACAATGAAACATTTTATATTTGATTTTAAAAAACGAAAATGTTACTCCACAAAAACGTTGAATTCTTAAAAAAATAAATCCCCTCCCCCAACACTCCACAAATTAAAATACACCACTATACGCGCCCGTCACGCATAATGAAATTATTTTAAAAATTGTAGATTAAAATATTTGTAGCTCAGGGAAGGGCCGACTTTAGGCATAGGCAAACTGGGGCCTCCGATTAGTCTCATCATTACTGGGGGCCTCGCACAAGAATCTTTCCATATTTATTATTTATTTTTCGATTACATTTAGGGCCACGAAATTCACTTCGCCTAAGGCCTCCAATTCCTTTAGGCCGGCCCTGCAGTCAGTGACGCAGTCATTTTCAAATGACCATAACAATTCGAATTATTTTAAATATCGTTAATTACACAAAGGTAGGCCTAAATTGTTAGATCTATGTTGATCTTCAACATCCCCAGAAATGCCAAGACTGGAAACACTTTTTAAGTAAAATTATCAAAATATGACGCACAATGCAGCAACTGATAAATAAAAGTATTAAAAGTGGGTTGGTGGTGGGGGGTGATGGCTGCATTAAAAAATATTGTGAAAATTTTACCAACCCGGACTTTTCAGTGGACGGTCCCTGGCCACACATATGATCTAACAACCAACTTTTTAAATCAGAGTCCATAATGCTTTATCATCGCCTATGCATGTTCTCTTTATATTACTTATTATAAGTTAAAACTACACAAGTCTTGGCTCACATTCTGGCAGTAAATCCAATCAAATAAAACATTCAGCGTCTAAAAATCCACAAAGAGAACACCCACATGAAAAAAGCTTTTATTATTTTATTTTAGATCACCACCCAGTCGCTGGCACAGTGGTAACTTTCTTTTATCTCGGAGTTTTCCTGTTAATTGTATACATTGACCCTGACTTGGATTACTGGCGCAAACCATCCATCAATGGGGCTCTGCTTTATTGCTACTTAATATTACAGCCTTGTGAATAATGTATGGATGGAAGGGGGTGACGGAATTTGGTAGATTTAATGATATGATTAATTAAAAGGTAATAATTAAAACAATGAACATCTTTGTCACACTTTTAGTTAATTTGCAAATTAATTCCTCCTTTAACAACAGCTATACTGTTTTTCATTACAAGTACAAGCTTTCATTATCTTAAATAGAGTTTTATGGTATGCCTCAATCAATAATATTATATCTATGAAATGTAGACTATATATTGACGTCACATGAGATATAATTATTATAATATAGAAGCTTTAAATTATGAATTATGACTAACGACATAAATTTATATGAGAGAAATTGGAATAAAATCACTCAAAGCTAATGCAAAGCATGCACTTGTTTAGCGTTACTTTTTAAATGGGGAATATTGAAGTTTACCTTTTGTAAAGGTTTGAAACATATTGGTAACATACAAATCTAGAATAAGTAGGTAAAATAGCATATACACCAACCGAACTAAATGTTCACGATTGTTTTTTCTGCACGTTCTATAGTGAGAATCAATGAACTAGGCTCTGATATGATTTTGAGGAACAAGTTGGTCACTAAGGTTTATTAAACACAATAGGTTTAATAAATGAACTATACTCAAAAAGCTTAGGCAATAATGATCAAATGTATATAATATTACTAGACTTTTCAAAGGGATTTGACAAAATTCACCACCTTAGTTTACTTAAAAAACTTACATACTTTTGAATCTCAGGTCCCTTACATTACATCAGTAGATCCAATACTTCTTTTTGGATAAGGGGCAAACTATAACTGAAATAATTAATTGATCTAAATCTGCACCAATAAAAATTAACTCAGGATTTCCACAGGGAACTGTGCTAGGTCCCTTACTCTTTTTAATTTATATCAATGATTAACCCAACAGCATCTCAACAGGAACAAAAGTTAGGTTATTTCAGTGATTGTATAATTGAACTTCCTCCTTTTTCTTATATTCTATGTCCGTGTTTATTTTTGTTTTTCATTTCTTTTCATTTTATCACATAGACTTTAATATGTTTTAATTTTAATATATATGTAAGTACATGTAATTGTTTTTGTACTGATGAAGGCATGAGCCGAAACGTCTACCATTATTTGTTTTAGTTGATAATAAAGCTTTAATTTATTGTTTCCTTACACAAATAGTCTGTGTAATTTGTTTTTGTTTTTTTATAATCTATAAGTTGAATTAGGAGCGGTTGCCTGCTGTTAACCTTTCTTTCACCTCCGAAATTATCTCATTGAGTTCGTTTATAGTTGCCCCTAGATGTATGAAAGTTTGTGTTTGTTTATAGGGATGCTATCATCAGTATGTTTGTTTCGTGACATAATCATGCATTTCGTCTTTGTGTCGTTTACAATGAGAACAGCTTCGGCAGAGGCATTTTAAAGTTCATTGACAGCTTTAACTATGTCATTAAGGTTCCTACCCAGCAGCGCTATATCGTCTGCGTATGCCAGGTACTGAAGTGGTTGGCTATACAATGTTCCTGATGGCCTTTGTTCTGTTATGCCTCTCTGGAAGTAGCAATGTGAAGATTTCAGAAAAAATATTTTTTTTGTCGTTTGTGTGATGATTACACATGACCGTACCCGCTTTGAGCCGACCTTGTAGTTGCAATCACGTGGGTTAATTTCTCACAAAATCAAAGATACGAATCATAAATTACATGTTATGAAGTAATTGGTTAAAACACTAAATAATCACTTTTCACTCGTTTTACAACAAAGTATAACGTAAAGCTGGCCATTGTTTCTAAGCAAATATACATTCATCACATTAAGGCTGCAAGTGTTTTGATTTTTTAAAAAATACTATAGAAAGGCAGATATAATTATTGCATTCGACTGGTTGGGAATTTTTGCTTCTATTTCTGCCAGAATTGATGGTTTTATATTGAAATAGCAATATTTTTCATCTTATAATTTCAAATGAATCTTAATCACAATCAAATTAGTACACCAAATACTGGTTAAAAACTGTTTTGGTGTCTTATCTTATCTGGTGTTGACTCACGGTTCTCGCGCTATCTTGCATTGATAGAACACGGTTCAGATGGTACCCCGATCTAACAGCAAATCTTACAACATTATCAAAATAAAAGTATCAAGCAAATGTGAGATGACAAATTCATAATCTTAGTAACGTTTATTGTAATTGTAAATTAATTCCCTCTTGGGATCTAATATTATTATTATCACAGTTTAATAACAAAGATCCGACAAATAGGCCTACATTTCCAAATTGAAAATTCCAAAAACACACTGTTAGTGTCAGTGGCTTAAAGACCTTTTATTTTTTCTTGCTTAAATACAGAGAATGGACATCTAAAGAGGCACTAAAAGTCTCTTTATCGAAAGGGAAGAACCATGCATGTTATGATTAAAATTATATTTGCTGTAATATTTATTGTGTTGATGTAAGAAGAATTTAAACTGTGTAGATGTGTATAATTTAAGTGCTGAGATAGAAAAACAAACTGAAGTAATAGACGTAATTTGTTTTTGATTTACAGACCGCGTGCTGGAGTCAAGTTTCAACAGGCTAGGACCAGATCACACCGCAACTCAAATCTGCTGCCATTGTGTAAAGTAGTTCCAGAGGCAACTGGGACGTTAGAGATTGATTGGGGGATTGGGGTTTGCCGGGGGTCCTGTCACATCCGGTGTAGAAGCTTGAACCACGATTACTTCCGCTAGTAATAAATCTTGGCCTGAAGTGTATATCAAGCCAAGATGGCGGCATAACTAAAGTCTTTCAAAAAGTCCCATATTTAGGTTAGTGATAAGACTAGAAAATTGAAACATAGATTTTGAAGTTGACACATTAAAAAAAAAGTTATGAATGCCCGTTTTTATAAGTGAAATATTTACCCCTGATTTCTTTCACAATGCTCGTTAAATACTCCTACTTCCTGTCCCAATCTCTTTCTCTATGAAAAAGAAAACATCAGCTTTAATTGAATTCGATTTTTTTCGCTATTGATTCTGAACACCAACTATAATGTTATCGGATAAATAATTTAAAAATAAAATATCATTACATGGAGTAGTTAGAGCTGTCACGGATTGTGACTTTTTTGAGTTAATCGTATCTAAGCCACCACTACAATTAAACAATCCAACATACATCTAAACTTAATAAGCCAATCTAAGTTTAGTGTTCCAATTTAGTTTTACACACACACACCTCTCACAAAGCAAGTTCTTAGTTTATCAACACATTGATGTATCAGTTAAGATGAATTTTTTTTATACATAACTGCTATATGATAGTTAAATGCACTCAGAACAGAGGTTACGCTATAATCTGGAGCTTGTGATCAATAGTCATCAATTAATCAATATTATTATATATTTACAAATTTGTTTACCAAGGGATTCAAGATTTACGAGTCTAAAATTACTATCTTCTTCTAAGTAACAGACTGAATTCAACTCTAGCGTGTTTAGAACGAGACCGATGAACAATAGCATGTGCCACCCAGACTACTGTAAATATAAATACACACAGACTCACTGCCTACATCAAAGAACGTATGTTGAAAAGAATGAAGAAATACCCCCCTCCCACCCCCACATTTTGTCTAAGTGCATGTCAGCAGAGCACCGACGAAGTGAAGAATAAAAGGTAAAAGGATCGTAAACATGTAATCAAGACCATAAAATAATTTCAGAGTCCCCGTATGAAGGCCTCGATCCCATTTTAAAGACAATGTTATGGCGCGCCGATGGACGAGAGGAGAAGGCCTACCAAAAAATACTAACAGCCATTAAAAATGTTCACAAACATTAGTCTCTATTTAGGATTTTAAAATCACGCATACAGTTTTTACGAAGAAATAATCGTTAAAATGTTGCCTTGTGTATTGACAAGAAGATAACTCAAATAGCATTACAACAGTAATTATCAGACCACATTCTTCGTGTGTGACACATTTCTTTGGCGGTTCTAACTTGTCTTGATTCCAGACGCAGATTCAAAAGAAAATTCTACAGGATGGCAGACAGCGTGTAAATATCTTACTAAAATTCTATGACTTGAGTAAAATAAAAGAAGAAAAATGTCGGCTACAGGTTAAATCAACTAATTAGAAATAACTCACGAGATTTACTGATTATTTAACAGTCGGTAATGTCTTTTTAACTTACAGATGGAACAACAGAACAACCCAATAAGTCATTGTCGGAAACCAGTTACATTTACCGGTAGTTTCATAATATCTAAACCTTTAAAGTCGCCTTTCATACCATGACGGCCTATGGGAGGGGAGGTGAAGAAGCGTTCACACGTTATTTTAGCCACGTGTTACGAGCCGCCTTTACTTTCCCCAACTGATGTCGAGGCTGGGTGAGCTCGGGGACCTTTGCAAGCACTGAGGCTCGAATCCGTGACTCTCTATAGTTTAGGTAAGACAGCCCACCGCGCTACCGCTAGACCACCACACCCCATTTCTCAGAATTTCTGGGTAAAAAGTTATCAATATGAAGCCTGCTCCATCTGTTGTTGATGGTTTGTTGTGAAGCGCTTATTTCCTATGCTAGACCAACATGCTCAACGCGCTATGATATGCAAAGCTCCGTTTAGAGCAAATTTAAAAAAATGTGTTTTTTTATCATCGTCACATTCTCTCAAGGATTTTGGAAGACTATAACAAATGTAAGCGCAGCTGATTCTAATCTAAAGAGCACACTCTGAAGGATATCATTCGGCGTCCTTCAACACTGGAAACTTCCAGTAGGGATGTGAAAAGGGGCGCATCCCTTAAAAAAAAACAAAATAACAATTGTTTTGAAATACACCGGCACCTTTCCACCCATACAGCTGAATGTCACAGACATGATTTAGTGATGTATTCGTTCAACAATAGGAAGCCAGGGAAAATCCTTTAGAGCTTGAAAGTCCCGTCTCGTACCTTGTCAACTAGCTGCACCTGCTGGGCAATGCCATATACAACTTATGAGCATAGGAATTCAATGAAATCCTTGCCTCGCCGGGTAAATCGAGCGGTGATTAACAGAAAGTCAACTGATGAGCAATGTTGCCTCTAAGGTTTGCTAGTTCTTGTGAAACAACAACAACAACAACAAAAATCGTTTGCAAAGTTGCGCAGCATCCATTTTTGTGCAATATTTAAAGAGTTTGCTGCGCGGTAAATATAAACTACTTGGTGGCATCGGTCAGATATCTGCCGCGCAGCTTAAGGGGAACATTGCTTATGAGCAGCTTTAACAGGGACCAGACTGTAATGCCGTCAGTTTGGACCCCTGTTGTTGAGCTCTATACTTTTAAAGTATGAGGTTGGTTGGACACTGTATTTACCTGGCTTACCACTCTTTTATGAAGGCAATTCTATTTCCTCTGTTGGTTATTTGCTAGATGAAACCGTTTTCATTTTAAAATCCTTTATATTCGCAAAAGCTTTAGATCGATTTTTAACCCACTTTCCGGTATCCTATCGAGTTGAACTTTTGTAGGCAGATCTCATATATAAAGGATTTTTGACCAAAAACTTTGTTTTTCACTAGTTTTAAAAATTGTACTTCTAATTTGATAGTTGCTCACGTAATGATCAAAATTTTAGGACATACTATCGTGCGGGCTGTCATGTGTCGCTGTGTGACTTTACTGTGTGTGTAGCTCTGTCTTTTAGGTGGCTGCTTGCGTGTGTGAGTGTGTGTGTGTTTTGTGTCTTTGTGTATACAGTGTGTGTATTTGTTTATTGCTGAGGAGATATTCTTTTGAGGGTATTTCCAGCTGTGTTCGTTTTACGCCTGCATGTGCCAGGCTGTGTGTATCACAGCATGAGGCCGCGTTTGCAACTTTTTTTTTGAGGGGGGGGGGGGGCTTTACGTTTGTGGTAGTCACCTTGATGTATTAGTTGTTGTTTATGCGGCAGTCTGTAGTCTGTGTGTTAGTGTGTGGCGTTATAATGTGTGTAACGTTTGTTGTAGTGTGAGATTTGTTATTTTCTAATAAAGATGACAATGACGAATGTTGACAAAATAGGTCAATGACTCTTCAGCGCAACAGAGGACAACGTTTTTTTATTTTATTTTGTTTTAAACAAACTACACATCTGACAATGGCACAGCTAGGGATTTGTAGGAATTAGTGGGCCGGTGGGGACTTGGCCCCCTTCTTTGGAGGCCCTGCATATATGGCAGTGCCCCCCCCCCCAAGTGGTGGATCGGGGAGACTTTTGAATTTGGACCCACTCCCATAGGTACGCCACTGACAAGTAATAATTTTGGGCTTTACTGTCTCCACCAATGAAGCATAGAAACGCCCGGCACAACACAACGTTCTACGATGAATAGCTCTACTGTAAGAATGCGTAGTTATGGTCTGCTTCAGTCACCCAGCCGCCCCTCTGTAACCAGCTTAATGTGCCAGGCGAGGTCCATGCGAAAATTATAAATAAATAAAGGAAACGAGATCAGACAGGCTCAGCGGTTGAGTGGAACGCAGGATTCGTGATCTCGACTGCTGAAAGGCCAGGCAATCGATATGACATCGACCTAGAAGTACTACTCCATTCAAGCAGCAAGCTGACTGAATGTCACATGCCATTTGCAATAACCCTAAAAAAAAAACAACACTGTAATAAAATTGTGATATCAAAAGGAGTGTATCATTTGTTGTCGACGTTGTTAAAAATTATTTCGATTCATTTTTTTTTTGGGTCTACAGTACAGAAAGAATCTTAATAATTTAACCAATCGTTTAAATGCCTTAAAAACAAAACGATGTTAATTCTGAACAAAAGAGTTTCTCTTTCGTTCTCAATCATATCTCATCGGTATTTCCCGTTAGATCAGCCCATCACACGGTGTTCATGACGTCACGTCGTTGACGCTGAATCTCATGAAACCATTCATATCCCAACTTAACACATTTTATAAGTAGGACAATGAACTAGGAGTGGTGAATAATTGTATGATTTAAAAAAAAAAAAAAAGATCGCACCATTTTCTTAAAATCGATATTTTTTTCATATCGAGCGAAGCATGGGTTGCTTGGACAAGTCAGGCGAATGAATACAATATCAACATTTAAAAAATACTTTTCAGACAAGAAAACTTCAAAAAATGTAATAAATCACGATTTTTTGTTGTTACAATTGCAGAATTTAATGATTTTCCAGTGCTCTTACCTAACAAGGTGGACAATTGTGTTACTAATGAGTAAGTTTTTAAGGGTAAGTAAACGAAAAGTTAATGCACTCAGCGCCACCATTTTTTTGCGAATTATTTTAAGTTTCAATAATATTTCACAAGTTAATAAACCCTTTAAGATTCCCATCCCCACATTTAGAGTTGTAACTTTTTTTGCTTATATTTTGATGTACCTGAACATGTGCACAGAATATTCCCATTTGTTTTTCTTAGATACATTTAATCCACTCGCCAAACAATCGTTTGTCTGTTAATCTGACAGGAATCTTCTGAGCTAAATTAAACCCACACTTCTTGAATTTTAAAAATTAGGGCTTGTAATAATTTTTTAAAAGTTAGATTAATCCGGGAAAATTTAATCGATTAATTTCGATTAATTATATTTTTTATAACGCGTATATAGATCCCGTTAAGTTGCGATTCATTATTTCGCGAAATTGGCTAAGTCGCGGTAATTCCATGAAAAGTATTAGCGTAAGGAACCAAAAATATGAATTATTAATAAATTAGAAAAAAAAAAAGAAATATTTTCTTAATATAATTTTAATCGATCAAATTTATTTTGATAAATTAATTTTTTAACGATTTAATTGAGTAATTAATCGTTAAAGTCCGCAGCCCTAATACAAATAAAAATCTATGACAACAGATATTTGAAAAATAGTTCAATTAACCCGACAGATTCTAAATAGATTTTATGAACTAATAAGTTGTGAAGTAAAATTTCAAGTACTGACTAAATTATTTGCAAAATTACAACCAAATTAATTAAATGCGAAGTGAAGTTGGTTGCTTGGTGACAATAAAGTAATAACAAAATTGGCGAATCAACATAATACAATAATTCAGTGACATTCAAAGGAAAAGCGTTGTAAGCTGAATTTCTTACTAACAGGGATTAAAAAAGTCATCTTATCTTATCTTATCTTCTCTTGACTAATACAGGTGCTCATTTTTATAGAAAAGAATAATGCGTCCTACGCTAAACCATGATTTTAAAATATGTTAAATCTTTGGGTTTTTTTAATTTAGAGTTTTGAATGCTGATTGAGTATTTGTTGTCCCGGCTTGTCCAAGCAACCCATTTCACGCTCGAATGCCAGCAGAGAAGGAAAATTTGTATGTATGTTTTGTTCTTCCGAAAGGAGCAAGAAAAATGACATTGCTGGTTCGTTGTAGTTCCAAGTTGTGATTTAATGCCTTATAATCTATAACCACTATTTTGCTCTTTCTTTTTCCATTCTCTTGAGTTTCTAGTTTTATTAATTTATCTAGTTAAGTTACTATTCACTTGTAAAAAAACAAAAAACCATTGCATGTCTTTTTAGAACTTAAAAAAAAAAAATTCTTTACGTTTTCTTTGGTGTGGGTTGTGGGGTGGGGTTACATATTCATAGCTGTAATTCCAAAGTTGAGTTCGCAGCAACAACTCCATCACGAGATACAGTGATTAAAAATAATCTTTTTGATTAAAATAAATATTTTTGATTTGATTAGCCATAGTTTAAGGCAATATTGAGTGCAATAAAAGATTTATGAAAAAGTTATGAGAAATCAAAATTCGGAGTGAATGCTATGCTAAGATATACTTTTAGTCAAATAGATTCA
Source organism: Radix auricularia (assembly GCA_002072015.1). Classification (NCBI taxonomy): domain Eukaryota; kingdom Metazoa; phylum Mollusca; class Gastropoda; family Lymnaeidae; genus Radix; species Radix auricularia. The sequence goes on along the minus strand of MUZC01000660.1, from coordinate 72,874 downwards.
ATGGTTCCTTCCTTTTTTTGTGGCTAACCTGAATAATACACAACCAAGTGTATGGTAAAAAAAAAGAGCTCCAATCAGAACTAACATATTTATATCTGAAGTCTGAGGCAAATAAAAGTTACTAGTAACAATAACAAGGCATTCGACGTGGGAATAAAGAGTTGAATTCTTGAAAGAATACAAGACCTTCGCCAACGACATGTCGTGACATTTTCTCATAAAGAGACATCAAGAAGTGAATTAGTTAGCAACCCCCTCCACTGGCACGACTATCACCATGCATAATTGTATCCGAATTGACATGGGAGCTGAGGATGGCTGGGTGGGCCGGGGGGGGGCGTGAAGAGTTTAATATGCGCCATGAAATTATTCAATTACTAATATCTATAGGGCGAGACTGAACGGCCTGAATGCACCATGATTCATGAATTTGTGTACTAGTGACACGAGACGTCAGGAACCATGATTCATGAATTTGTGTACTAGTGACACGGGACGTCAGGAACCATGATTCATGAATTTGTATACTAGTGACACGAGACGTCAAGAACCATGAATTTGTGTACTAGTGACATGAGACGTCAGGAACCATGATTCATGTATTTTTGTACTAGTGACACGGGACGTCAGGAACCATGATTCATGAATTTGTGTACTAGTGACATGAGACGTCAGGAACCATGATTCATGAATTTGTGTACTAGTGACACGAGACGTCAGGAACCATGATTCATGAGCAAAAATTCATGGATCAGGGTGTGTAACGTCTCGATCTCTGCCAATAGCTGGATGATGAATCTACTGGAAAGAGTTAAATAGTTTTAATCCTCCAAATAGTCGTTCTCTTATGACCGCGGAAATAATATTAGTATAATGTATATTCATACATAGAAGTATTGTAATTGATATCGACCTCTGGACGCACCTTGAACTTTAGACTCGTCTGCAACAATCAACATCTGAGTGGCCAGAGAGCAGTTGTAAAGTGTAGAAAGACTCTTGAATCTAGTTTTTTTTTTTTTTAATTATTTTTTTATTTTTTACTTCAGTTATTTGCAAAGTAGTTTTTAACGTGTTGCCATTTAGTGATTCAAACCATAAGGGCCGTCCAATAAGTACATCAAGCTCATTTTGACAATTTTTAACTGCACCCTCGCCCTGTCACGCTTTAATACACACCCCTCCCCCTCTGATGCGTGACGATGGACGGCCCTAAGTTTTTTTTATTCATTATTGAAGGATTACTGATTACTGATGATTACAATATTGATTGTAATGTATCATTTTAATGATTGTGTCATTGTTTCAAAATAAAATGGTTAAACTTTGTGCTCGGTTAGATTTTCTCTTCGATGCTTTTGAAATCTGCTTCGGCATAAAATTATTTATAAAACTTTTGTTTTGGTTTCCGCTTAGGTCTCCTAATATCAGAAAATCACTTTTATCTACTGCTTTAGATTTTGGATCCACTAGTATTAGAATTAATCATCGACCGAATAAAAAACTGGATCGTTGCAAACTAAGCATGATTGCATTTGCTCAAGTTAATTCTGTGATATGTGCAGCGGGGATTGGAAAATTAAAAAAAAAATTGTCCGGTGCTACTTTAAAAAAATGGCGGATTAACAGTTGTAAATCTCAATATTTTAGTTTAAAAATAAAGAACAGCTTTACATATAGGTCCATGTTTCATTTGGATACATCAACGCTAACTAATTTACCTAAAAGTTGAGGATTTTGGAATTACAAACGATAGTCCTTTGAGCAATTAATTTGTTAAGTGCATGACCGCAAGCCATCACTACCACCAGAGATAACAAAAGATCGGCCACAATAGACGATAAAGATAGGACGAGTTACGGAAACCTCTGCTTGACTTAAAGGAGCATAATTTGAACTCGATTACTAGATATGAGTAGGTCGCTCTGTAAATATGTATTGTATAAATGTAAATAAATCAGAATAGATAAATAAGCTGTTTCAATACTTATTTTAGTTATGATATAGTGGAACACATCTAAATAGTTGAGGTTAAATTCATGTATTTGCAATACACCTAGTTATAATAAATAATAATAATCCCTTTGAGACCATAAAGGCCTATGGTGGCAAGTGAAGTTGCGTTCACAAGTTTCATTGACCACTAACGAGCAGGGGATTGTGTGGTTGGTACAATGTCCCCGGGGGGGGCGGGATTGCCAGCACCACGGCTCGAGCCTGTGACTCGAGTTCTTGCAGCGGTTCAGCAGTCAAGTGCGCTATCACTTAGACCACCACGCCTCATAGTTATAGTTAGCCCATATAGTAATGACAAAAAGCTGAGAGTCTTTGTCAAGCTAAGCCGTGAATATGGTCAAGTAAAAGTTAAAACATTCACGTGCACTGTAACAACAAACACATTTTTCTACCCAGCGAGCAGGCCCCAGGGCCATCTGCACTTTATATTCGTAGGCTTTCCTTTAAACGCAGCTTATAATGACAAGGCTGAAATTTTAGGACTTAGTAGATTCTAGTTTGGTAAAAAGCTATCCAAAACAGTGATTTCCAAATCTACCTTTCAACATTGGGAAACATGACTCGAAGGAAACATTCGTTTTACAAATGAAAGCTGATAAAACGTGTTATCTATCAATCAGTTAAACACTACTGTACGTTAAATTCAAAATGAATTGATGCAGAATATGACATACAAATCAAAGAACATAAGGGGCCGTCCATAAAGTACGTCACGCTATTTTTGACATTTTGACCTCCCCCCCCCCGTCCCGAAGTGTCACAAATCTCGGGACCCCTTAAAGTACGTCACACTTTTGAAAAAATATTCATTTACAACTAATTAAAATTTAATAGAAATCTTAAAACACACTTCACTATTAAACTGCCTTAAAATATAAATATTAAAAGAACTATCAGATTATTAAATGACCTTAATAGTAGAATAACTAATTGTCAACAGTTGTCACAGTTATTCTTTGAAACAGTAACTCAATCAATTGAATTTGAAAAATATAAATGCAAAAATTAGACTTGAAAATTATCTGCTACCTTTTCATTTACTTTGGGTGAGGTCAAATTTTAGATAATCTTCCGATTATGCATTCTATTGTCAAAGGCTAAGAAGTAGATTAGCGAAACTTGACCTCAACCAGTGATTAAATAATAAACATGGAAACAAAACAATGTGACTAAAAAAGGATTAGATTGACAAATTATGTGAGCGGCTCTTGTGCTATATTAAATATGTTTATAATTTATAGCGGGCCTGTGAATTATGTTTAATTAAAAAAAATATTCACTAGACATTATCCATCCATGATGTTACGACTGAAATAAATCTTTCCCCATCATCGTTTCCAGGAAGGCTAATTGCAGAAAGATTAACTTCATCCTCATCTAGCCACTCAACATTCTCTGAATGTGCTTTTTCCCTTCTGCTAATAATTGACATGAGTTCTCTTTGCCTTCGAGCATCGATTCTCAAAGGGGGATGCGTTTTATCTGAGTTGATTCTGGAAAATTTTTGGTTGGCACGTTCTCCAGCGCCCGAGCTCTGTGTTGTCCTGTATAAACGTTTCTTCGACATTGTTTGTGTGAGGCAAAGTATAAGTGACACATTTTGCAAATTCGATCAATTAAGCTGGTCTGCAAAGATGGACAATAGAGATCATATGGTTGTACTTTAAAAACTCCTTTTGATCTCGGCATAATGTCATCAAATTTGAGAGTTAGTGCCACAAACAATGAAGGAAATTTATGAGCATCTGCATCTGCTCTTTCTGAAGCTCTTAGTCCATCAGCTGTTTGGTTGATTGGGATTGGAGGAGGAAAGAATCTCGAAGGTAAAACGTTGAAATATGAGTTCCGTACTTTGTCGCAACATTTTATGTCCTGATATTTCACAATTTGAGTGAAGTATTGGATGGTGCGAACATGTTTGTCAAAATATTCCTGATCCTTCGATATCAGTCCTTCTGCATCCAATTCAGATTTCTCAGGTTTGATATATTCTACAACTGTTGGAAATTGGTCAACAATCACATGCGACTAGATTTCAGTTAAAGTTTCACCTGCAAACTTGAAGTTTGTTCTTTCCAATTCCTCATTGATTGTTCTGCCCTGCGAATCAAGGTGACTGTCATAATGTTCATTTGACAACATGACACCAGACAGTTCTCTGCTCATGGAGCCATTCGACGTTCCACACGATTAAAAGCACGTCTCCCGGTGTATTTGATCGCAAGGAATAAGGCATCAAGATTATTTTTAAAGAAGTGATGGATTGTAACTTCAATTACTTTTTGATAGCGAGGGCTTATCTTGCAATAATAAGACATACCTTATCTTAGATATACAAACGCTCCTTCTATGCAGAAGATAATTGCGTCCACAGACCATGAGAGATGATCTTTTGGCAAGTGATGCAGCGGTCACAGGCCACGGCTATAGGGATTCCACGAATTACCCCAGCCGCCTAACTATTGTCTAGTTAGGTACCCATTCGGAGCTGGGTGACTCGGGGACTCCTCAGGCCGCGAGAACAAATCCTCACCTTCGTGTGGATTCGAACCCGTGACCATCGGTATGACAGTCGAGAGCGCTTTCATCTGGCCCTCCATCCACTGTAAAAACAACAATAGTTTTTATCACATTCTCTTTTATCTTTTGTTATTTCATCGAATTCATCCAAATCCAATAGTCTTTCGAAGTCTAAGCCATGAGCAAAAGCAGTGGATGACGAATGCTTCCCTGATCGTATTGCTATGTATGTTGGACATGAATAGCTTACGTCTGTTACTGACCAATGACTCCAACGGTTCTAAAATTACTAATATTCTAAAACTGTAATGGCAATACCCTGTATACCAAGACTACTCAAAAGTACATGGTCATAATACATCATACTACTTCGTACATTTCTAAATACCCTAACATTATCAAACAATTATCAATCTATCATTATAGAAGTAATATGTTGGGCACACTGCAATATAATTAATCAAATTTTATATTAATACTTTGTTTTCTTCATAACTCCCTCGTAAAAATTAATGAGCCTTTGTCTCAGGCTTTTATGACTGTAGGGTTGTTACAGCTGGCTGTAGGAATATTTATCCACGTTTTAACCTCTATTAAAAACGAAATTATCATTTAGATTTTCTTTTAGCCTTTTACTAACTAAAGAATGGAACAGTCCAATAAATAATCATGTCATTAACTGGTATTTATCATATATTTTAAAGAAACTTAATATAATCGTTCTTAAGTTTATGACAATAATGAGTATATCATAAAAATATTACCTCTGAATCCTAAATATTTTGTATTATAATTTATAATACAAATTCCAAATTTCTTGATCAGTGGTAAAATTATGCAGCAGAAAACAAAGAAATAATACTTTCGTTAAGGTTACACATAAAACAACGCTTCGCAACAGTATTATAGCACTCCTAACTAGCATGAGGAATTGTGAACAACACATTGAAAAGATACGCATTTCATACTATTTTTTACATAAAACGAATTCAAGTGTTTCAAAAAATTTGTGAAAATTATTTTTAAAACTATTAAATTTTACTAAAAAATAAACAAATTAGAAATACAATTAAAAATATATAAAAATGTGANAATGTACCCTCAAACCAGGCACTGCCCCCCCCCCCCAAACACGTTTTTAAACCCCCCCCCCCCTGGAACGAGGCGTACTTTATTTATTATAAGATCGTGCAAATTGTTTTACCCATTATTTATTACTTAAAAATAACATTTTAATTAAAATAGTCCTTTTAAAAATTGTAAGTGTACTGATTTTTTAATAATAATATTATGTTCAACTTTCATCAAAATTAAACAATTACTTATTTTGCATGCATCAATGATAAAGGGATTATTTCATTGTTTAAACTACAAGACCAAACGGCTTGTGTATTTGAATTTCAACTTCAACACAATAGTTCACTTACCGCGCGCCTCTGTATATTTGTTTTGTTAAATTAACTAGGATTATCGATGAATACGTGATTTCTTGGACGTCCGCTAAAAACTAATAAAAGTCCTTCAAAGACCTCTAGGAAAGAAACGGTTATGTGACAATTATAAAAATTCGAATGCATGGAAATTAATGATAAATCTGAATAGCTTTGAACTTTACAACTTGAATATCTCAAAATTACAAAAATGTCACATAGCCGTTTCTTTCCTTTAGGTCTATCTCAGACTCAAGATCCGCCCCATGTTTGCATTTAAAATGCAAGGGCGGCTTTAAGCAGTTTGTCTACCAGGTATTGTATTATGTTTGTTCGTTTTCGTTGTGTGATCTCTCGCAAGGGATCTAACCTCTTCGTGGTGCGAGAGACTAGTAGGTCTTGAATGCAACTGATGCGTTCGACCGAAGCTAAAGATCCCAGTCCTTGCGACCTAATAATAAAATAAATCTTAAAATTCTTTAATTTCTTTAAAACAGGTCCGAATGGTATGATTTTGTACATCTGGGGAAAAAAGCTTGCTACAGTATGAATCTGTTTGGGAGAAGGGAGAGGAGAGAGGCAGACCTTTCCAAATTAATATAATGATACCCTTGTCTGAAAACAATTACCGCCCAATATCTTTTCCAGAACATCCGATAATAAAGTGTGTAATAAATTACTTTAAAATTTCGTGGTTTCTTTTAAACCTGTGGTTCTCAACCTTTTTTGGGTGGCAACCCATTTTTATAAAAGCCACGTGAGCCGTGACCCCTGTGAAACTGAAATAATTAAGTTTTTTTTACAAAATAGGACAAATTTGCATTATATTCAAAATTTTAGTCGACAGTTGATGACCCCAAGAAAACCCTCTGCGACTTTTTCACATCATCCACAAATTTTGTATCTTTAAGAGCACTGTTTTTGTTTTTTTCACTCACGAAATGGAAAAAGGTTCACAAGTCATCTTGAAGTAAAAGGATGCTGAGCAAAGGATCGTATTTTATACTGTTTCAACTTGCTCTTAAACTTTGTAAAGAATGCCAAGGCAAGGCGGCTGGGTAGCGAAGTCAATAGTGCGCTCGCCTCTCAAGCTGAGGGGCGTGGGATGGATCCCACGATAAGCCACTATAAAAATATTGAGAAATGACTAACGCCAAGAAAGTCCTCCGCTGACCTGGAGAGGGATGGGCGCCGCCAGTGTCTATTATGCCCGAGAATGTTCTAATGGAAACATTAGAATCCTCTACAACCTCGAAAAAAAGAGGTTATGGGACTAAAAAAAAAAAAAGAAAGTCACCAGAAGACATACATGTGACGTATTGGATGACTAAAATACATATTATTTTTTGTTTAGAAAGCTGTGACGTAAAACACGAAATTCCGAAGAACACCTTTAGCGAACCGTTCATTGTGCAGAAAAGTTTTTCCGTCAATTTTCGTAGTAAGCTAGATTTTAAAACTTTTTTTTACACATCACTTGAATAATTGTCTGAATATATATCTACGCGCACAGCATCAGCATAAAAAACATACAGCGTGGCTGACGGGGCCCCCCTCCCGTGGGGCCCCTGAATAAATTCCTGGATTCACCCCCTGGTGGCGGCCCTGATCGTGACATCACATATTGCCAGACCCCCCCCCCCCCCCCCCCCCCCC
>MUZC01000660.1:0-55547 GCA_002072015.1 Radix auricularia | reverse complement strand
ACTCTTCAATGCTTGAAAAACTATGTATTCGACTTCCGGCAATGGCGGCCGTTCCCTGCGCTAGTGTTACCTCTCGATTCGAAATATTTTTTGGTAGTTTTAACGGGGTTTTTTAACGGATCGAGTAACTGAGTGTTGATGCACAAATGGCAGGTCAGGACATACAAAAAACATATATACCTCATGGGTCTAGGACTTATGGATGCTGAGATCAAGGGTGATGACAGACGGACGGACGGACGGACGGACAAAACGGGTGCAATAGCGCATTCGACTTCTCGAAAATGCGCTAAAAAGACATTTTGACACCCCCCCGGCCCAATGAGTGTTAATATTCAAAAACAATTTTGTCAGTTGCTATCCCAGAAGGGTACTCAACGATCTCCTAAATGTTCATGGTGATCGGATGAATGGTATAGTCAGCTATAAAAGACATACATAAACACTTTCATTTTTATCTATATATATAATTCTCTTCATTGTTCAACCATGCCGGACACCTAGCTGGCTTCCTGCCCCACCTACCAATCAGCTTGCAAGAAAAATTAGTGCAGAGGTTGGGGGTCATCGAGACCAAGTTCAATTGAGGGATACGGTGGTCGAGTGGCAAGCGCTCCTTCTATGTTAATAATTCAGTCAACTATGTGCATTAAGTAATTTGAATGGTTTCAGTCCGATAAATCCATCACAGAAAACAATTGTAAAAGACAAAAAAGTCAACATGCAATAATTATTCTATTTCTTTTATAATACAAAGAATATGCTAGCATGTGATATCGGATTCGTAAAAAACGTTAGTTATGTTCCCTTGGTAAGTTAGAGTTTCATTGCAACCACCGTTCACAGTCTCTCTCGTCACAAAGGGATACAAGGAATGTAATAAAGAACACTTAACAATGATCCCCTTTATGCGGTACTCCATGGAATGGTTATATGTGTTTGATGCGCAGTCGTCTAGACTGTAGGTCGTGGCAATCACCGCTTTGGTGTCACGGGGGGCCAACAGAGACAGGTTCCCAAACGGTCGTCTGCGCAGAGGAAATACACTGGACTTGAGGAAACAGTAACGTTTTGTGAAACCAGGACACGCGTCCCAGACATGCGTCGAATTCTCTCCGTAGAAAAACACATCTAGGAATGGGTACCGCCAGGCGTACGGGGGAATGGGGCGACCGTGTGACGGAAACAACTTGACGAAACACTTGGGGTCAAAGTGCAGGGCGTAGTCCTTGGATACTGGGGAGAAAATTTGTTTGAGACGTAGTCTGAGATTCATTGGCACAATGACGTCAATATCGTCATCCCAGGGAACCATGCCGTGGTGTCGGTAGGAACCGATTAATGTACCGCCGTAAATGAAGTAGGTCAAATTGTTCTGGGTCATCAGCTTGTCGAATATTGATATCAGCTCCATAAATCCACTCTTTACGGGATTGTTTTTGAAAAAATTGTAAATGTTCCGAGGTGGTGAAGTGGTGGTCAAATTTCTCAATTTATTTAGAGTTTTAAAACGTTTTTGCGATAGGCTAATAATTGAGGTCTTAAACGGGTTAGGCGTACCGTTGTTAAACTCTTTTGGCTGAAGAGTTGTGTTGTCAACGCTGACCATCATTCCCATTGTGAAGTTGTCGCCTAAAATCGAATGGTTGTAAGATTTGAAAACTGACAAACTGGTTGAAAGGAGGCTCCCCATGAAGAGGTTACTAATGGTGTAACTATTAGCCTCCACCGTGAGGTAGAGAAAGATTAGCAAGTTAACAAGTACAATCAGGGCAATAAATAAATTTCTCTTAGTCAGGAAATCTCTACTTTTCTGTGGTACATTTTGTGAAAGACTCATGTTATGTGTCAGAGAGAACCCACTGTCTCTTTCATCACGGCATCACAGGAGACACCTGTAAATGAGTTAAAGATTTTAAAATGTTTATAAAACTATGTGTTTTATATAAGATTTACGTCTGAGGGAACGTGAATCTGTGCATATATATATGAATACACACATACACATTTGAAATATATACCGAGCTTTTCAGAGGAACTGTACTGCCTAAAAAAATATAATTATGTAGGTGAAAACATGTTAAGTTTTTCTCTGTATACGACGGTTTAAGCTTGATTAATAACTAATTTTTGCGCTGAGTTTACTCTTGATATTGCAAGTAGGAGAATAAATGATGAGTAAATTTTTAATATAAGAAAAAAATGTACATTTGAGCCCCCGGATCCCAGTAAATGATAATTTAAATATTGTTTTAACCTGTTACCATCGTGGATGTGTACTGAACAACGAGCCAAACTTTTATGATTTTACCTACACGAGAAATAAGAGAATTAGTGATTTTCAATTTTAATAAAGCTCATATAAGGAAATAACTATTTGGGCCCGTGGCCCCCAGGAAGTGATAATTTAAATATTGTTTTCATTTGTTACCATCGTGAAAGTGTACTCAACAACTTCCCTAAGTTTCATGCTTCTGCCTACGCGGGAAAATATAAAAATTAGTGATTTTATTATTTTGAATAGTTTATTTAAGGAAAAAAAACTTTATGGGGCCTCAGCCCCAAAGAGTGTGAATTTTAAAATTATTTTACACCAGTTATCGTCGCGATAGGCTACTCAACAACTTTGCAAAGGATCATGCTTCTACCTACACGGGAAATTGGAGAATTATTGATGAGTCAGTTTTTATATGAGAAAAAATACATTTGGGCCCCCAGCCACAGTGAGTAATACTTTTATTTTTTAAAAATTTATTTATTTTTATTTTCATGTTACCATAGCAGGAGTGTACTCAAAAACTTCCCAAAGTTTCATGTATCTAACTACACGGGATAGTGGAGAAGTGGCAATTTTCAGTATTTAAAAAAAAAGTTTTTTGGGCCCCCGGCCCCAATAAGTAGGAATTCTAAAAAAATTCAGCAAACATTCCTTGCGAGAGGCTACTCAACAACTTACCAAAGTATCATGCTTCTAACTTCACGGAGAGTTGGATAATTAATGATCAGTCAGTTTATAATTGAAGAAATAATTACATTTGGGCCCCCGGACCCCAGTACGTGATAATTTAAATATTGTTTTCGCCTGTTACCATCGTGGAAGTGTACTTAACAACTACTCTAAGTTTCATACTTTCACCTACACGCATAATAGGAGAATTAGTGATGATCAGTTTTATATAGCTCATGTAAGGAAAAAAGCAACATAATGGGCCCCCTTACCCTAAGGGTGGTCACCTGGTGTTGAAACATAGACTATGACCTTACCCGTGTCGGTTTAGGGTCTTATGCAAAATTTCAGCTCCCTGGATCCAACGGTGTGGAATTCTATTGGTAGCAAACAAACAAACTTTCATCTTAATATATCAGATAAGAGAAAGTGCTATTGCTTTATATTATTTGAATTCCAGTTGTACTAAATTTTAGTAAGTAATCTTTAAAGTCTGCACAATTATAAAAACTTTTGCTATGCGGCACTATGCGCTTTTTAATTTTCTGTTTCACCCTCCTTTTCATCGCTTCACTTCCACCAACATATTCGCCTATTGTCTCTTAACAAAATATTTAGCAAAGGAAGCTTATTTATGCCTGCTTGTTACAACCTTTCTGAAATTAGTCGGGCAATGGTCACTGAAATGCACAACTACACGACTTGTTTGAAGATTTTCAGTCATGTGATGCCCAATGTTGTCAGCTGCGCGTTTTTAGTATCTTTCGTGGCCTTTCAAATCTTTGATTTTTCGTAACTTGAAGCATTCGTATGTCAAGATACTTGCATCCCTTATTGAAATAACAACAAATTTGGTATAGGAATCAATCTGTAAATAGGGCCGTTTTCGGGAAAGGGAAAAATAGAGAACATATTTATACAAATAGTCTAACTGTATTTTAATTTAGGATCTTAAAAATCAATTCATGTGACTTTTCTTCCCTTTAAGTCTTATTGGCGTATTAAAGATTTCATGTGTTTTACTCCGAAAGAAATCCCTATCTATCTATCTATCTATCTATCTATCTATCTATCTATCTATCTATCTATCTATCTATCTATCTATCTATCTATCTATCGATCTGCTTGTCTGCCCGTCTGTCTGTCTGTTTGTCTATCTATTTGTCCATCTAGAGTAAATGTGAGATTGAGAGAGAGGGAGGGAAAAGAGAGATAAACGAAAGACAGACAGCCAGAAAGAGAGAGAGAGAGAGAGAGAGAGAGAGAGAGAGACAGAGACAGAGAGAGAGAGAGAGAGAGAGACACAGAGAGAGACATACCAAGAGAAAGAGAGAGAAATACAAGCTTGATCTCCAGACGATTTTCTGTCTTCTCAGAAGATTTTTCAAACATTTAATTTTATTTCCAAAACATATGTCTAACAATGTAATTATATAATATTGTAGTTATGTTTTTTATTTTTTATTTTTTGAAGTAGGCAAAGAAATATTTAAAAATATGTTTCCTTTGTTGCTATTTTAACATTGAATTTACCTGAATACTTTTAAATGACAAAATACATTTATTCTAAGACCAAATCTTTCGTATTTTCAATGATGAATCAGCATTTTTGTGTCTAATTACTTCAGATTTACGAGCAGAAACAAGTTTAGAATACACTGTTTACACCACTGATAAATTTAATGAATTAGTAATGAAATACATCTCCGTAAATAATTTAATCTTATACTCACATTATACTCGGATATTGAAGTATCAAACATCCGTTTAAAGTCTAAAGCTAACAAGATAACTGAGCTGGTGTTTTCGGCGTGTATCTAGCCAACTAAATCGTTACCTGCAGGTGTTAAACGCATCTTGTTCAATACACTTAACTACACGCTTTATTGGAAAGATGTCAGTAATCTAATGCCCACGGGGTACTTTTATAGACATAAATGTTTGGACCACAATAAACCCACACCCCCCTTTCCTAATGTTGCATGATGTCAAATCTAATGTTTGTTTGATCTATTCTAACCATATATAGCATAAAAAACCCATAAAAATGCCATTAAAGTGTGTGCTTTTTTGTGTGCGATAAATAGATTGATCATGCGTTTGACTTCTGATTTTATATTCCATTAATATAAAGTCATTTTTTCGAGTCTGTATTTGGGTTCTATTTTTAAAGGAAAAGTTGTTATTTATTGTTATTAGGAGACTTTCCGCAACCTACTTAAATTACTGAGTAAGTAATGTAAAGTCCCCTTTCTAGACCCTGATGGCCTATTAGGGGGGACAGGGAGGGGGGCAAGTGAAGTAGCGTTCACAGATTTTTGTTAGCCACTGACACGAGCGAGGGATTTTGTGGCTAGCACAATGCCCAGCAGCCTTTACTTTCCAACTGATGTGAGGTACTGTTCGAAGCCAGGTGAGCTCGACCACCGCGCCCCCTAAATTACTGACAACTGCAGCTATTTACTTCACTCTGTTCCCTTTCCACACCACGTAAGGTCTCTTCCCATCTATTCGTCAAATTTGAACGCTTGATGATGACTCTGAGGACAAAGCAAGCTATATAATATATATATATATAGTATATATAATTTACAAGAAATTATGACAAGCAGAAGACGCGATAAATAATCATGATGAATGACCCTCTCTAGGGTGGACCAATAACAGTTTAAGGTTGGCAAGCGATGGTGGTACAGAGCAGGGGCAGGTAACAACAACCGCAGTGCTCATGTCTTGAGACCAACAATGTGTCGGTGGTCCCTGTCATGAGAAACGTGTGTTATGCAAGGAATGCGGTTGATTGTTAGGGTCAACTGAAGGCCAGTGTCCAGGCTAGTAGTGTGTGTGGTCACGAGTCGAGAGGACACGAGAGATTATTTAAGCTGTATAGTTGGGAAGGAGAAGTCGTAGGATAGAGCTCAGACTAGTTGAATCTAAAAGAACTTTTTGTATATTGTAACATAAGTGTAAATATTTGATGTTTCATTGTTAAATAGCATTTTTCCTGACTTATATTGGTGCAATGAATTAGTGTGTGAGAGAGGATACTATTTCACAAGCCCACAAACACACTTAAAATAGGTCAGTCACAAAGAAGTGACATAAAATGGTGTCTTGGCCGTGACAGTCCCTCCCCCCCCCACCCGACGTTCACAAACGTTGTTTTCATTTCTTCGTGCTGCCAATCGTCTCCTGTCTCCCCTACCCCGTTCTTTGTACTATCTATGAGCGAATCTGCGGGGTATGTTACGCTACGGGTCGTATCTAGTAGTGAACTATTTTTAAATGTCTGAAGACATTTATTACATCACTCTGCAACACTGCGAAGTTCAACGCTTTTGCATGACCGGCCATATTTCACAGAGAAAAGACATGCGGTGGCCGGATTAGGTTAAAATTATAATTTTAAAAAGACATTCGTTGTGAAGTTTTTAGTGTAAAAGTTTATTGAGGTAGGTAAAACTGAGATCTTGACTTCAGGAAATAGGCAAGCTGTGGCTCAATGTCAATGGTTTTGATACGTATGAGTTCATGCAGGTGAGAATCACTTAGGCTCATCCTAACATGGTTTGTTTTCAACATTCATAACTGATAATTAATGTCTGCTCACACAGGCAGGGGCGGTCTTAACGATTGCGGGGCCCTATGTGGCTTAATATGCAAAACAGATTGAGCGGGGCCTAGTTTGGGTCATAAGGAATTAATAAGGATTAGATGCCCGCAGCGTAGCATACGCCGCAGATTTGCTCATAGATAGTGCAAAGAAAGGGGGGGTTGTGAACAGACATAAACTACGTCATGACAACATCAGAACAACGCGAATGAACCTCGGATGCGGGAATAATTGCGACGCATTGTTTATCTGCAAACATGTGCACTGTGCTTAGCCACTTGCCACCCCCCACACTGTACCACCCTTGCTTGCCAACCACAAACTAATAGGCATAACCTGACAAAGGTCATTCGTCAAGCTTATTTCCACTCGTCTTGTGCTTGTTATGGTGTTGCGAAGTCATGATCGAAAAGAAAGTGGGAAATGAACGGGCACAAACACAAACATTTATTAAAATTAAAAAAGTAATGTCTTAGCTGGAGATTGAACCTGCGACCCCCGCGTGTTAGGCGAATATAATAAATACTACAATACGAAATCGAAATACATGTTATTTTGTTGTTCTGAAAGAACATAGTAATTGACCTCTATTTAACGAATTGTTTGGTATCGATGACCCCCCAAGCTGGGCAATACATTTTCTTGCAATCAGATTGGTCGGTGGGGTCAGACAGCTTGCTACTTGCTTCTTCCTTGGTAATTGGCATGGTTGGACCATGATGAGAATTATATATATAATTGTATATATATTCAAAACTGACAAGAGTAACACCATTAGTTAAATCATTAAACCTTGAAACACTAGAGGATAGAAGAACCAAGAGTAAATTAGTAATTATACATAAGGCAATTAATTCTAATTTAGAAATACAACACAAAGATAACCTAATACAACCCTCAAATAGACATAAAGATAAAAACACCTTTCTTATTCCATATGCAAGAACAAACACATACAAGTTTTCTTTCTTTCCGTCCGGTATTCGGGCGTGGAATGGGTTGCCTGAAGAAACCAGGAAAGCCTCCACTTTATCATCTTTTAAAACTCTAGTAAGAATACAGGACTAAACACAAACCATAGAAATACGTAGGATGCAATAATCTTCTGTACAGAAGGAGCGTCTGTAACATATAAGATAAGATAAGATATCTATATCTATATATATATATATCTATATAGATAGATAGATAGATAATAAGCGCAGGGCCCATTAAGGCCGCATAGATTGATGTTACCTAAGGCAGGCTCTGCTCACAGTTATTTCGAACCAAACAGCTGAACATTTTCTTGGCCAATGTTCGGATCTCTTGGAATTTGTCTCTATCCAGCTGCTGGTAAAAGTGAATGAGAGAAAGTTGTTGTCTGCTGCGGCATTTAGCCTCTCTCTGCTACTAAATGAGTTCCGGTTGCAGATGACCTGTAGCATCATCAGCTTCCATTGAAACAGTTGAAGAAAAAACATTATTTACTTATCAATAGTTGCAAAGGGCTGTCCACAATGGACGTCACGCAGGAGAAGTGGGTGTTTAAGAACAGTGACGTCACATCAAAACGCGCAAGTTTAAATAAAATATTCACTTAAATTAGTTAAATTTGTAAAAGTTCCTTTTTACCGCGTTTTTAAATCCCTTATAATAGCTTCACCGTCGGCTCTCTCTCTCTCTCTCTCCCTCTCTCTCTCTCTCTCTCTCTCTCTCTCTCTCTCTCTCGGTCAGTCTGTTGGGTCGTCTTTGTTTTTATGACGGAAAGTGGGTCATTTTTGACATTTGATTTTCAGCCGTTCGGACGGAGGAACCAAGAGAGAGACGTTGTGAAGTTAATATAAGGGATTAAAAAATGACCCACTTCCCGTAATGCTATCAAGCTGAAAATTTGCACTTAGACTAGTGTTATCTAACAATGCATTATATTAACATTTCAGATCGATCGAATGTACTGTAATTAAATTAATGCACTCCATATAAATGTTGACATTAACGTGTTTGCTGGAGTTCAGTCTCGCCATGGGTAACTACACCCCCACCCGTCCCCTTTCTACACCAAGAGAGTTCAGTCTGTAAATGTTTGTTTATCGCGCAGTGCATATCATTTTGAATACAATCAATACTTTTAGTTCTGTTTCATATATAAGGGATTATAGCCAAAAACTTTGTTTTTACGGGTTGTTTTTATTGTCTGTTTGTCTTTTTGTCTATCCTCAAAAGTTCAGATTTTCCACTGTTAATTTAAACCCCTTCTGATAATCCTAAAGATCTAAAAAATTTAACACATATAGATTTTGGATTACAATGCATTGCATCAAAATTTCAGATCAATCGAATGTACCGTATTGAGAATAATTTATGTTTAGTTTATATCTATTTATATCATCTGTATTCGTGGGCTATTGTATAAATCCACGTAAAACCCGTGTTTACGCCAGCCATCGATGAACAGTTAGTGAAGAAAAAATTAAACCACTTCTAATTGTCCTAGAGATCTCAAAATTTTACCTTGTATAAAAATAGAAGTATGAAAAGTTAAAAAAAACAATAACACTTTTTTATAAGTGGACTAAAATCAAAGTGTAAAACACCTAGGGGTGTATGAAAGGAGTGGACGCACTCGAAAGCAAATCATCAGGCTTTTTTTAATCTCGTGGGAGATACTGACCTTCTATCGAGCGTCTCCCCAGCCGGCGGATAGGGGAAATTTCACCTGATATGGAGGGTACCGGGGAAATAAAATACCCGGGGTGCACCAAAATCAGCACTACTGCCTTGTAGGAAGTGGAAGGATCCACAAAGGCTAGGGACCCACCCGAAAATAGGGCAGCTACCCACTGAGCTGTGAGGGGCAACCCCCTAATTGGTTGCGCGCAAGGCCAACAAACCTGCATGTAAAAAACAGAGTTACAAAAACACCAAAAAGAGGGGGAAAAAAGACATTTCAGTCCTGAGATAGGATGGATCCCTTGATGAGGGAAATAAAAAGTGAAAGCCAAAATCTGTAAGCTGTAAGGCCGACAACCATCATCTCTACCAGGACCACCACCGCCATCGGAGTTTGGAATGTCAACACAATGTATGAGGCTGGTAAAGCTGCACAGATAGCCGCCGAGATGAGGAGATATAAACTCACCATTCTCAATATTATTGAAGCAAGATGGACTGGATGGGGACAGAACAGATTAATCCTGCACTGACTAGATAGCGACACAGTGCATCATTCTAGAGCAGTCAATAGAGTGGAACTCGCCGCTCTATATCAAACTTTGTCGACTACGAAAAAGCCTTCGACAGTGTGGACAGGCAAACTCTGTGGAAATTACCAAAGCATTATGTGGTGCCATAGAAGATTACAGATATAATCAGAAAAATGTTTGAAGGTATAAACTGCCGAATGTCCATGGTCAGCAGGTGACAGATACTTTCCAGGTGAAGACTGGTGTGAGACAAGGTTGCTTGCTGTCACCATTCCTCTTCCTGTTAGCTATTGACTGGGTGATGAAAACATCTACACAGCAGAAACAAAATGTCCAATGGACCTTGTGGGATCAACTGGATGATCTTGACTTTGCTGATGACCGTGCTCTTCTTGCACATACCCAACAACAGATGCAGGAGAAAAAAAAACATTGTCGCTGCCCCTTCTGCTAACAAGGGTCTCAACACACACAAATGGAAGAGTAAAATCCTCAAGGTTAATGCTACCAGGACATCACCCATAATGTTTGAAGGAGAAGCCCTTGAGGAGGTGGAAAGTTTTGTTTACCTTGGCAAAATGAGGGGTTGGAATGCAATCGGGCTTATAAAAAAATTAAATGGAAAAGACGAAAAAAAAAGGCAAGGGTTAGCC
The DNA here is from genome assembly GCA_002072015.1 of Radix auricularia. Lineage (NCBI taxonomy): Eukaryota > Metazoa > Mollusca > Gastropoda > Lymnaeidae > Radix > Radix auricularia. The sequence goes on along the minus strand of MUZC01000660.1, from coordinate 45,149 downwards.
TGAAAGATTCTTTGGATTTCACCGCAGCTAAGTTTCTTATTTTTTAATATTTTTTTAAAAAATATTCGTTTTATTTGTGTATTGTATGTCCGTTGAAAAAGGCTCTTTGCCGAAACGTTCGCTGTTTTGTTACGTCCTGTCAGACTAACCCTTACCTTGTTTACGTCTTTTCCATTTAATTTACCTTGGCAGCGTGGTAGATGAACAAGGTGGTACAGATGCTGACGTCAAGATAAGGATCGGAAAAGCAAGAGAACCTCTCCAGCAACTCAAGAATGTTTGGGTCTCCAACAATTTAGGCAGCATGTTAAAAGTAAGGATTTTCAACGCTATGGTGAAACCAGTGCTGCTACATGGAGCCGAGGCATGGAGAACAATGGTCGTAAGCCTTGCCAGAATCAAGTCCTTCATCAACAATTGTCTCAGAAATCGCTAACCGGACAAAATCAGCAACCGGGAACTGTGACAGCGGATAAAATAGAATCCCATTAAGGAAGAGATTCTTCAAAAGCGGTGGAGGTTGATTGGTCATACACTAAGAAAACCTGCCTCTAATACAACTGAAATGGAACCCACAAGGTAAGCGGAAAATAGGCCGTCAAAGAAGCACTTGGCGCCGAGAATTGGAGGCAGACATCAAGAGAATTGGCCATGAATGGAAGATCCTGGAGAAACTGGCCCAGGATAGAGATGGAAGAAGTGCATACGCCGACGATGATCGGTGGATGTCCCTCATGGACGAGAAGGCTCAACAACAGTTCACTTATAAATACAATTAAAATCTTTTTTTTTTACCTCTATGTTATTATAAAGCCTAAAGTATTTTTTAAATAACTTTATTGATATAGGGATTCCTTGATAGTATTGATAGTGTCTCATTTATTATGACGTCTAAATATTTTGCAGTTTTAGTTTGGGTTAGTTCATTTCCATGAATGAAATATTATGAATTTATTTTTTTTATTTTTCTTTGTTACTCTTAACAGTTGTGGGTGGAAAAACGTACTCCAGTTAATTTCCCAATTTATCAATTCATCCATGTTTTTTTAAAAAAAAAAGATTGTGCTTTCTTGTTATTATGTAATTGTTCTATAGATTAAACAATCATCAGCAAATAACTTTTGTTTCTGTTTAAATGTTGTTGGCTAAATATTTTTAAAAAATAAATTATAAAGAGAAAAAGTACTTCACATGACATGCAATTGAGGTATATAAATAACAATAATTATCAAGAATCTGACTATTTGTGAAACAGCACATTGTCTCGTCGTATCAATTAGTCAACTTAGGGCACAGTCTCATACAGACCAAGGAGACTTTGACATTAAGTCGCGTGAATGTTTGACTGCTTCTTTCACATGTTACATCTGCTCTTTACCCCTTCAATTTTATCATCAGTTTCATGCAGACTGACTTTTCATATCTACCATACCCTTTTACTAATATAAACTCTTACCTAATACTAGTCTTTTACGTCTCTACTGCTATTAACTTGGATTCTAAATTAATGCCATGAATGTCTATATATGGTTGTTACTGTTAGTTGTGAAAGTTCTTTTCTAAGATTTGACCCTAACCGTGCATAAAAAGTTGTAGAAATGTTGGTAATATTGAATTATGTTCTATTTAACAAAATTCCTTAGAGTCCATAAAGTACGTCACGCTATATTTTAAGATTTTAAACTCCCCCTCCCCCTGTTACAAACTGTTAAAAATCTTGGACACTCCCCTCCAAAAAAAGTACGTCACATTTCGCTCGTGTTTTTGTAGCAAGGCTTTTTTACGGGAAGGGTTGCTAGCTCTTCGCACAACCCTCCTCCTCTTTCACCCGGGCTTTGGACCGGCTACGGCGGAGTTACGTCACATTTACAAGCAAAAATAATTTTTCAATTTAAAAAAATAATTAAAATTTAGTATAAAACACCGTGACGTCACAAATGGCCGGACATCCCTCCCCCCCTGTCACAAACTGTCACACTTTCTTTACCCCTCCAACCCTCCTCCCTCTGGAGCGAGACATAATTTATGAACGGCCGCTTAATCAAAGGATTCGAAAATAAATTATGCTTATTGACTATAAGTAGAGAAGTCGAAAAAGTCTTTTGTTTTTACAAATAAGATTTATATTTAATAACATTTACTTAAACAGGTTAGTTCAAATACATCACCCCAAAAATATTATCCTTACCACCAATCTTATATCACACATGTAATTTAAACAGATTATCGCTTCTGCATATCCGCCGTTAGAGAAAAGAGTCAACCGACACATCCCTGTGATTACTTGCAGAGCTGCTAGCAATGTGTTCCCCTGTCAAAGAAAACACGCGTTATGTTTCCTTTGTCCATTAGAGTTTCAATGCAACCTCCTTTGACCCGAGTCCTTTTCACAAAGGGGTGGAGGGAATACAGCTTAGAGCAAGGGACTTCGGTGTAGTTTCTGAACTGCTGCAAACTGTGACAAAAATAGCTCGACTGACAGGAGTTGATGCTGTACGTCTTGGCGATCACAGCTTTCGTTTGACGAGGAGCCAGCAAAGACAGGTTGAGGTAAGGTCTCCTGCGCAAAGGGAATATCATCGACTTGGCGTAAGTGAAATATCTTTTATAATCTAGGCACGAGTCCCAGATGTGGGTTTCGTTATCTGCGTAGAAGAATAAGTCTAGGAACGGAAACTTCCAAGGGACGCCCTCTATAGGATCCCAGCGAGACGAGAACAGCTTCCAGTAGCAATTTAGGTTAAAGTAAACGACGTAGTCCGCCTGAAGTGTTTGAACGAATGCTCTTCTGACCAAGTCCTTCAGAGACTCGGGTACAATGACGTCAAGGTCGTCATCCCAGGGAACCAATCCGTGGTGTCTGTAAGAACCCAGCAAAGTTCCCCCGTAGAGAAAATACGTCAGGCCATTTTCGGTCATCACCCTGTCAAACAGTTCCATCAGCTTATAGAAACGGTCGTCTGCTCTTGTTTTTTGGAATAAAGTTAAGTTAAACATCGGATCGTTTCTTAAACTTGCGTTTCTGTCGGATGTAACATTGTCTAATACGAGTGGTATTGGACTTGTGCGCAGTGAGGTGTCATCAAAGTATATAATTATCATGAACAGAATTAGTGACATGGCGGTCAAAACTAATGCAGCAAAGAAGACAAACTTGATCAGTTGGTTTGTATCCTTCAAAATTGCAACTGCAATAATCATCGTTCGGTTGACTGACTATTAGTCCAGGCTGATGCATGGATATCTGCTAGAATTAATAAAATAAACACGTAGTTAGTTGCATTGAAGGAAGAACATTTGAACTGTTCTAAATATAAAATGACAAATGACAACAGTTAGTTAATTCTGAACTAAGGCAATACACTAAACAATGGTGGCCAGAAATATTCAGCCTCACAAAAAATGCTGCGATCCATGAACAAATAATGCATTCTTATTCAAGTAACGTCAAATATATAAGTAATACCCTTAATTATTTTTGTGCCTCGGTAAGCCATTTAAACAAATATTCACGTTCATGAAGCATGGTGATAATTTAACAGCCACTAATTTTACCGCCAAAACTTATTTTTATTTTAAAATACTATATAACTAACAAGAAATTACTCAAGTAACGCGCTTGTAATATTAAAAAAACGGTTTTGTGCACAATATTGGGAATTTCATCTGGGTTAAAAAATGTCTTCATAAAAGCATTCATTTGACAGATAAACATGTTAAACATTAGAGGTGGTTAATTATTAATAGTGAATTTTGATAACCAAAGACAAAGTCAATGTGTAAAAAAGTAATAATATGCTTAAAGTTAAAGTTTTGTTTAAAGTAAACAGTAAATATTAAACGGTAAACGCTATTTCTTTCTCTCTCTCTGCCTCTCTCTCTCTTGTTCTCCCCCTCTCTGTCTCCTTTTCAAAAGACTTTAAGAGGCTGTAAATGACTTCACTAGCATGTGCAAACACTTTTACGGTATTGTACTATCTTGTCGTTAATATTTAAGACTTTTTCGCTTCAGTCTGTATGCATACTATAAAAGTGCAAATCTAAAATGGGTTTGGTGCAAAAAGGAACTACCCTTTTCTTAGGCGCATGAGGAAAAATCCGATTTTGTGGTACACACTATCGCGTTCACTCATGATCTCTGAGCTATTTCATTTGTTTGTTCCCCTCCCGTGTCCGTTATGTGGCGAGTATTTAAAGATGGTAAAGAAATATATGGCTTCTTTTACACAAGATGTTATCTATAGACCAACCTCTATTAACAGTTTTACAGCTATGAAATATAGACATGTCAGGGCCGAGGCTAAAAATTTTGGGGCCCCTGAATAGTGGGTACGTGTGGGCCCCTTTAGTAAAAAGTCATAAAAACACATTTGATGCTCATTGGGACGAAATGAAACCTGTCGCTGAAGCCAAAAAGAAAGCTCTTATGGCCTACAAGGAAAAGCCTACACCTAACAGTATGCATGCCTTAAAATCATCCAAATCACAAGCCCAAAAAGTCGCACGTCAACGCGCCAGTACTGACTGGCCTAACCCCTGCCCCAGAATACAATCAGATGCAGACATGGGGAATGCTAAGGCCATGTACGAAAATATAAAAAGGAACTGGCCCAATCAGCTTGAGAAAGACAAACATCACAGCCCAAGACACACATTTACCTCCTACCATCTTTTTGGAGTTTGTGGACATCTTCGCAAACTTGGGATCCAAAGTCTCCAACACACAGTCCATTAAGGACGAAATAAACAGTACAAGTGGCATGGCAGCTGCCACAATGGCTAAACTAAGTAAATGGATCTGGCAAAACACCTAGCTAACGGAGAAAACCAAAATGTGTGTCTATCGAGCCTGCGTCATCAGTACGCTTCTACACCGAAGTGAGACATGGACCATTTAAAATCCCATGAGCGCAAACTTAATAGCTTCCACTTGAGGTGCTTGCGTCGCAAACTTGGCATTAAATGACAGAATAAATTGCCAAATATTGAAGTCCTGATGCGTGCAAATATCCAAAGAATGTTCTCAATCCTTAATGATAGACGCATGAGATTGCTAGGACAAGTAAAAAGATTGAACTCTTGGCGCATCCCAAAAGACCTTCTATATAATGAAACTGGCATCGGAAAACAGGTCACCAACGTCAGTGATTTAAAAATGTTGCTAAAGAGACACGAAAGCAGCCAGAATACGTACAAGCAACTGTGAGTCTTAGGCAGAAGACCGATCTAAGTGGCGCGCGGTTGTAAAGGAAAACATATCAAAGTAGCCGAGGAGTGAAGAGAGGAGGAGACTACGGACATTAGAGCTAGGAGAAATGCCAAAACATTGGGACGCACATAATTCGTGTGCAAAAAGTGTGGTAAAGACTGTCACTCAAGAATATGACTGCAAAGTCACAGGAGGAAATGCACCTCAGACCAACTGTGATGCACCGTCGTCTAACGAGACGGAAGTATGCCGACAAGATTAACTTAGTAATGGCGTCTCGTAATTACGCCTGTTACTGACCACTCACCCCAACCGTTGTATAATATTTAAGATTCTAAAATTGTAATAATAATTCCCTGTATAGTAATACTGCTCAAAAGTACATGATCATAACGCATCATAATACTTCATACATTTCTCAATATCTTAACATTACTAATTCAATTATCAATATATCATAATTTAACTAATATGTGGGGCACGATGCCACATAACATTGTAGAAAATTTGGAAGAAAAAAAATTGTCATTAAAAAAAAAAAAAATTAAAAAACACACCTGATTATTGGATTTTAATTAAAAATTTGTTAAAGTAAAATGTTATATCAATACTAAAATGTATTACAGGTAATTACAATTTTAAAAAAAATTAAATTGTAGGCATGAAGCTTTAAATTTTGGTACCCTTTATGTCGCTATTAGTTCATTATAAAGTTTATATATTTTTTGAAATATATTTGACATAATCATAACTAAACTATTTATTATTAAGAGTTTTATTTATTTATTTTAAGATATTTATATTCAGAAAATAGTAAAGTTGAAATAAAGAATAGGAATGCTGCTCAGATTTAGGAAAGTATGTATTTAAATTTTTCAACTATTCTTTAGTATTAAGTTTGATTTAGAATAAGACATTCACAGCTTACCGGCTCGTAAAAGAGAAGACAGAAAATTCAATATTTACATCTACTCAAATAAGTGACGTATATGATGACTAAAATATATTATTTTTAGAAAACTGTGACGTAAAAAACGAAATTCTGAAGAATACCTTTATTGTGTAGAAATGTTTCTCCGTCAATTTTCGTTGGAAGGGGCCGTCCATAAAGTACGTCACGCTATTTTTGACAATTTTTAACTCCCCCCTCACCCTGTCACAAACTGTCCCAAATCTCGGACCCCCTCCCCCTTAAAGTACGTCACACTTTCGTACACAAATATAGATTTCTTATTAACAAAACAATTAAAATTTAACATAAAACACCGTGGCGTCACACATGTCCGAACCCCTTCCCCCCTGTCACAAACTGTCACACTTTCTTACACCCCTCCACCCCTCTGGAGCGTGAAGTACTTTATGGACGGCCCCTAAGCTAAATTTTAAAATAAATTCTTGGATTCACCCCCTGGCGGCGGCCCTGGACATGTGAACAAAAAACTCGCGTGGACGAGCGTGGGGAAAATGTCCCCTTTATCGATCTTTTCTTATCTTTTGCAAATTCTCATTCAATACTAAAGATAATATCGTCCTATGCTAAACCATTGTTTATGTCTAGTCTTGCATTTTTATTAGAGTTTTAAATTTTGATAGAGTGTTTTTTTTCCTGGTTTCTTCAGGCAACTCATTTCACGTCCGAATTCCGGACGGGAAGAATGAGAATGGGTATCAGTTTGTTATTCCTTAAGGCATAAGAAAATTGTTTTTATCCCTATGTTTATCTGAGGGTAGTATTAGATTATGTTTTTGTTGTATTTCCCAGTTAAAATTAATTGTCTTATGTATTATCTCTACTTAACGCTTTGCTCTTCTAGCCTGTACTATTTCAGGGTTTAATGATTTAAATAATGTTGTTAATCATGCCATTTTTGAATATTCCCCATTAGTTCTCCTTAAATGTAAACTGAAAATGACATTGTTAATTGTAAACAAAATATGAAAGAACTGTAAAAACTCTTGGGTAATCGCTAATCTGCCAAAAACAAACGAGTATTGTGACCTAACGTTCTTGTTGTCTTTAGACGTGATGAGAATGTATGAGATTTTTTAGCCAACGTTTCAGGATCCACTTTAGGATCAAGATCAAGCAGGACAAGTGTTATTTAATCTCCTCTTAAATTGGTGAAACTAAAAAAGATTTTCTGGTTGTTTTTGTGAACATCTCAGAGGTATTAAAGAAAACCAGATCATCCACGCAAATTTTGTCTACCGTTTATACTGTTGGGCAGTTATCAAACGTTTTAGAGGGGTGAGGGGGGAAAATATCCAAGAGTCAGTTAATTATTTAGATGAGGCCGCGAGTTATTTGAAACTTTAACGTGGGTCGTATTTTGCCCGCGGGCCGGACTTTGGACACCTCTTTAGATTCTTGTAACCTAAGTTTTAGTTTTTCGATGAAGAAATCTATCAGTTCCCACCTTATTAAAATAGATAAAATAAATGCTTCGATGTGGATTTGGAATTATCCTTGACAACAATTTTTTGTAAATGATTACAGACAAACTACGAAGTTTAACTTAAACTCTAAATTGGATGGGGCAGTATGTTAACTGATGCTACTATAATTTGGCCAGTAGATTGAATCGATTGTTGCAGCTATTTAATTTTCGTTGCGGGTCAAATTCAAATAGTTAGGTCCCAGATGTTAGGAGTCTACTACGTGGACAGGTGACAGCTGTTAGTTGTTCATTAAAAGGTCTTTACTTTGATACATTAACACAAAACTTTTGGGGAATAAGATAGTAAAATATTTTTGAGTCTGATACAATAATATTCCTTTCTTCTTACTTCGAGACATTGGCTAATGTGACAAGAACACGACGATTCTTTATTATTATTACTTCTATTATTACTATGTGTTTAATTTTATTTAATTAATACAACGCCAACCATTTGTCTGACCCGTCAATGAATTTTAACTTGCATCTTAATCTCGGCCCATCACTTCCTGCTGTTAAACTAAGATGAAACTTTATATACTTATCCATCCTTATGACATTAAACTATTGTATCATCTTTAGCTTACCATTAACTTTCACGTTATGATAAGCGAACTCTATTTGAACCTTTATTTCGAGTAATACCCCGCTGTCTAATTTAACTGAAACCGTTTATATTCATCCCAGCAAACCATACAATTATTACAATCATTCATGACTCTGACAAACCTTATAAAATTAAAGAAGGACGATCTTCTTTGGGAAGGGAATCACGCTCAATTTTGTTCAGTTCCTCTATAAATTATTATTCATTCCATATAATAAAAATGTGAAGAATTTCTTTACAACCTATAGGTCACAGTGGACATTTATCGCGTTAATATTTTGTAGTTGCCCTTTATTTAATCATCCTTTCGACTCTTTGAGTTTAAAAAAAAAAGGTAAAATAATAAAATGAAAATGTACAGATCTTTTATTTTTTGATAAAAAGCGTTATGCACCAATGAAATATCCTATATCCTATATAATAAAAGGCCATTTACTGTGCGGTCATCGATAGCAATTGGTGCCTCAAACTCCTAAAGAGTCACACAGCCAATCAGAAAAAAATAAAGTAATCTAATTTTGAACAAGTCTACACGGACGTTCAAAGCGAGTTAGTTTTTGTTCAGTATTTTTTCCAAGACTTTATTTTTAGCGGTGTGCTTTTAAAAGTATTATATTGTCAAATTACAGATAGCACATTTTCGTGTACGCATATGAAATTGAGCTGTTGCCTTTTTATGGGTTATTTCTTTATTTGATAGACAAGTAAAAAAAATTAAATTACAACTGTCACACGATGCAAGGGTTTTTAGGTTTTTTTAAACGTGTAAATGAAGTTGTGACTTTCGTAAAATTCTATTGTGATACACATTTCGTTACTAATTAAAAACTATAATTATAATTCTGTAATTAGTGTGTGAATTTTACACGGAAAGCGATTACCCAAGTCAGATATTTCTAATGTAGAGATAATTATAAACCATATATAATTAAATGCTACTCCTGTTGTCGTAATAAACTAGGGGACACCCGGATATCCGGACGGGATATCGAGATTTTCGCAGCTATCTGGATTTGGAAAATACTTATCGCAGATCCGAATAGTATCCGGATATCAGTGTAGTAAAGAATATTTTTAATCAAATTAAATTAATATTAATAAGTCTATAAGTAAATGCATTATATAAAAAAAAAAAAAAATTAAAAAATACAACACACAAACAAACAAACAAAACCAGAAATGAGCGATACGCGTTGGGATTTATAGACAGAAACTTTGTTTTTACGGGTTATTTATTATAAATATAATGAATAGTATTTTTGACGCGATGCACATTTTTGGCCAGTCGAGACGGCTGTTGAAGGGAAAGTACACATGCCACCAAAACGACGGCGGAACGTCCTTGGACGGGCTTTGTTGCTCCTATGTAATAAAAGGCAATTTCTCTCAGTGCTATGCAGTCATACATTGAGCACAAGTGTAATGTGAGTATACAATGAACAAGAACTCTCTCAGTTTTCTGGACCCCCTCAAGAAGTTTATTTTATTTATTTGATTGCAATAAAATTTTTACATAGAAGTTAATGTTTTAATGATAATGTACAACAACTCATTTTTAGATGAATGTACACTTAAGTCTAAAAGAATTTTCGAAAATGGTACTAAATGGGTTAATGATCTTAATAAGAATTGTAAAAAAAAAATGTCATTTAAAAAAAGTAAAATATTTACATTAATTATAACATTTCAGTTAATTGAAAAGTTTTAAAATGAAATTTAGGCTAGTCTAAAGTCTACATTATTGCTTTATTGATGTATTAGCATTTATGATTTACTCTAAAGATATTATTTCAGTATTCTTCTATTCTCACATTTGTGTGTGTTGTTATTAAATATAAAATAACAGAAGAAAAACACACCTACTGATTCACGCTCACACTGACAAAGAGAATCTTTGATTAGCATATACAAGAGTCTATTAAAGTGATAAGCTGTATGTAATTGCTTGGCACATCATCCCATTCCTTCACTTTATGATCGACAGATTTTTCACGGCTACTTGCCAACTACCTTCAGAAAACAAATGCTGTAGCACCTGTGGGACGAGTGGTGATGTTAGAACAATGATAATAGGGGAAAAAAAGTAATAATACTTTTTGTTAATTTTAAATTTTACTTAGATTTCTAGTTAGTCTGTGACCATCCTTAAAATTCAATATGGTAAAGTAAATGGCCATAATTTAATTTTAAAAAACCCAAAAAACTTGAAAGTTAAAAAAAAAAATCTCTAAAGCACAGTGCGTCATTTACGACAAAAATGTAGACTATTTAAAATATGTATCACTGATTGCACAATTCATGTAAACACTTCTTTTAATTCAATATCATTTATTAATTTATTACTTTCTATTAGGGCTGCGAAAATTAACAATTAATTTCTCGATAAATCGGTAAAGTTTTTTAGCGATTAAAATTATTTTAATCGATAAAATAGCCATTAAAATTAAAGAAAATGTTTTAAATTTTAAATATTATTTATTTATTTATTGATAAATAATTCATTATTAATGAAAAATAGTTGTGTTTTTTACGTAAAAACTTCTCCATTTAAAAAAGAATGATTTGTAAGTGTAAACTTTAAAAAAAAGCTGTTTTTATAAGAAAAATGATATTCAAAAATAAACATTGTTTTTTACTTAATTAACAATAACAAAATTTAAATTCATTGACATTATATTGCACTTCTTATATTTAAATATAGACTATCTCCTAAAAATATCATATATTTTAAAATTAAATGATTAAGTTATGGGTATTTTAAAAAAGGTAGTGAGTATCGCCTCGTCAGGACGACCCAATATGCGGCTGCATACGCGCTCGTCCACTTCCGGTTATTGCTATTCTTAGTAACATTGTTTATAAAATGATGTTTATAAAATTGAAGAGTTACAAGTATTCACTGCGCCTTTCATTGAACCTCCGATTCTATATGTGCATTCAAACAATCTCTAAAATCTATCACTAAACCTAACCCAAAACCCTAAAAACTATCACTAAACCTAACCCAACCCTAAAAACTATCACTAAACCTAACCCAAACCCTAAAAGCTATCACTAAACCTAACCCAAACCCTAAAAACTATCACTAAACCTAACCCAAACCCTAATAACTATCACTTAACGTAACCTTAAAGTCTATCCCTAAACCTAACATCAAAACAAACCATTAAAAAAAATAAAGAAATCGTATTCATTATCAATTCATGTAGTATTGTTTGAAAAAAGATAAAAAAAAATAAGCATCAATAAGAAATCGAACCCCGGACCTACGATGTAGCGTACTATACTACTATCAATACGACCACACAGACAAACAATCAACATTGAAACTTTTAACCTTATTAAAAAATGTTACCAAGAATAGCAATAACCGGAAGTGAACGAGCGCGTATGCAGCCGCATATTGGGTCGTCCTGACGAGAATATACTCACTACCTTTTAAAAATGCCCTTAAAGGGTACAAAATGTGAAGAAAAACAATATCGTGAAAAAAATATTATGAGGGGTTAGGAAGAAAAAATCATAACTTTTGAATTAATTGGAATAAAAAGAAGATCTTTATGTTTTTGTTACTCATAAAACGATTTCTATACAGCTGTATTACTTTTATATTTTAAAATAATAATTTGAAATTTCCATCGAAGTGCATAATTAGATGTGTTATTTAATTTATTTTTATGGAACTATGTTTTAAAAATGTATAGATTCTACTTGTTTCTAAAGTTTGTAAAGTTACAAATTAAGTTAAACTAAAACTTGTAATATGTTAATTACAAATCATGATTCTTTTTAAAAAAAATATTTTAAAAAATAAATAATTGTAATTGTAAAAAGTTTTCGGATATAATTTTTTTTACAACTCATTGGACCTTTACGTAACATGCCTTGAAATAACACTTGAGTAATGCGACTTAGCAATATTCCCCATTGTTAATATGCAGTTTTTTTTCCATCGTATGCATGAATTTGATTTCGTTTTTTTAAAATTGCTTTTAAAAACAAAATTTAGTTCAGAATACTTTTATTTTATCAAAATGTCTGTAAGACAGGAGAAATAGCCAAATGAAACAAAAAATGTCAATTGTCTGCTTTTGTTACTTCCCTTGAAATGTTCAGTTTAATGACATCATTACTTCTTATTTTTAGCTTTAATCAAAATTATCGATTAATTATTTTATAATCTTTCAAAAGTTAACGATTAAATTTAAATTAATCGATAACATCCCTATTTTCTATTACTTTTTATTACTTTCTATTCCAATTTCAAATAAAAAAATGTTGAGTTTTGTTTAATGGACTTATGGGTCATTTAAACAACATCAAAATAAGAAGTCATTCGACGAGAAAATGAGGCAGTCAGCAGTCATTTCTACGATTAAGGTATTGATGAATCATTTCAATAACCCAACAAAGAATCATTTCAAATGGCAAGCAAGGTAACCAAGAATCAAGTCAACAACGGAACCAGGAGTCGTTTCCACGAGCAACAGAAGTCCTTTTAGCACATTGAACCTCCAACGCTTGAGCAACCTGTCCTTAGCTGAAACCAAAAACAGATGCTCAAGTTTGTCGGAGCGATGGAAATAAAGTGCTTACTGATGGGAAACAAATGGTTACTGATGGGAAACAAATCTCGCAGAGTCGAAAAATGCGGAAGCAAGGAATATCCGCATAGTTGGTTTTGAGCACTATCACATTGATAACGAGCGTTAACACAGCAGCGGCGGTCAAAATGCCATCAGACATGTTAGCATCATTAGTAGCACATGTGGTGCCGTGACTTTTACGCGGCCCGATTCTCCCGCCTGTTGTTTTCAGTCGGCGTGGTAAGGCATATGTTTCACACGTCCATCCTATCTCTCCTCCGGTTGGAGCTCTTGGGACCAGGAATGAAAGGGACAGAATCTAGTCAAAGGGATGTTATCTTATAAGCATCTCCACACCACGCATCGATATCAGGGCAGATATTTGGAGTACATACAGAAATTCAGCTGCTGGGAAGCAAGTACATGAAGTGCTGCAGCGAGGGTGGTTCTTTAAAGGGAAAAGACCAGTAACACAAGGATTCTAATTTTTTTTAATTCAGTGGGCTGCTGCCCCACAGGGTGACACTTACTGCCTGCATCGTGTTTTCTGTTCTATATTGTATAAAAGAAGATTACAAAAGACGAATGAAGATACTGAGAGGCCCTCTTGCATTTAATGTTTTCTTAAATTTTCTTCCGGGATATCTAAGACGCACTACTATTATAATTTTTTATCGGAATGAGTATGTTTTGAATAGTTAATGAAAAAAGTAATGACTGTTTTTTTTCATTCAATTTTAATGAATTCTAAAAAAAAAATTAACTTCAAAAAGGCTGTAAAGGATTTTTGTTAAATGTAGCAAGGAGTTGATGAGACGTGGTTAGAGCAGTGATATAAGATACTGGGGAACACAGGTGGCTGTAGAAAAAAGGTACTGCTTAAAGACACATTTTTAAAAAGTTAATTTTTTCGGACCTTACTGACCTATGGGCATGGGGCTAGTGAAGCAGTGTTCACAAATTTCTATAGCCTCGGGGATTGTGTGGCCAGCACAATGTCCAACCGCCTTTATTTTACCCCAACAGATGTCTGATACCCATCAGATCTTGGGGAACTCAAGGGCACTCTTAGCCACGGGAACAAGACCAAGTCCCTGGTTTCACAGAGATTTGAACTCGGGACTCACTGTACGCCAGCAGAGCCCCTTGCTTTCAGGTGTAGCATACCGTAATTTACACGCATGACGCTATGTGATATCATTTTAAAAATTGTCTAGTCTTTGGTTGCTATTAATCAGAATAAATGATGAGTCAATAGGCGTCACATATTTTAATTAATGCGTAGCTGCAGACTGGCCTATTGAGAATTTCATTCTCTGTTTATTCATCAATATTACAAATGAAATTCTGATTATTATTCTTATTAAAATTAAATTTAAAAAAAAAATACATGTGATGATCGTGGGCACATTTTTGTGGTAGGTACAGTATAAAAAGTTTAACTTAACAGTAAAATAATTTTAAAATAACAGTAAAATAACTTTATCTTATCAGTAAAATAAGTTTAATTTCACAGTAAATAGTTTATAATGTAGAATCCGCCTCCATATTTAAATGAGGCATACCAATAATTAATAAATAAGGAAATACAATTTAAAACATTAATTATTTCACAAAATTGTACCATAATGGTGTATTATATTTAAAAGTTCATGAAATCCTATAACAGGGGACGGGAAATTTTTTGTCCGAGAGAGCCATACACACGATACATTTTGAAAAGTAATTCCCTGAGAGCCATACATTACGTTTAAAACTAAGAATTCAAACAAATGTATGCATTTTTGTATTTTCAACACTAAAAGTACAATTATAAGTCTTTGAATACTTTTCAATGCTGTTTTTTTTTTTTTAAAATACGCATTTAATATGTAGATCAAAGTCATCTTCGGCGAGTCTGGTTTACCTCCTAACAAAACACATCTCCTTAAACCAGATAACAAGAGCCCTGCCCTCCCCTCTGCTGTACGAGTAAATTGACTCGTGGAATGTTGACCCAGGTAATGGGTGATACAGGCGCCTACGTGTTCATTATGACATCTCGCGTACCTTCCCCCATCTACCGAGATGGTATCTGTGACTGTGACATGACATAAAGATTCCAGACTCACTCTCAACGAATAACTCACATAATGTAAGACACAACAAATCTCAGGGCATTAAATCATGGCGTTGTAGATTTGCACATATTTTTCACAACTGTTTTTTTTAAACCTCAGATTTTAAGCGAATTTAGCCTCCTAGTTCAAGCAGAGTTTAACATAAACGAATCATGATTAAAAAGTTCCATTACTTTTGTTACCTAAAGGTCATCATTCAGTACTGTGTTCCCATCTTGAAGTGTGTCACTTGAAGATTATAAATCTGAAATTATTATACCAAACACCTATCTGTGTGTTGCACTTCTAAAGTAGAACGGACTTTGAAGCATCTGCCCCACGTTTTTAGTCATATTAAATAAAAATACTGGAACTTATACATTTTCATTTATTTTCTTCGTTTTAGTCAATTTATTAAAAATATGTGATTTTTTAAAAAAAGCTTTTTTTTTTTTTTCTTAACCTCCATTTACTTTCTTCTTTTTAGCCCACTTACAAAAACGTGTTTTTTTTAAATCTTAATTTTTTTTTTTTAAACCTCTATTTATTTTTTAAACCACGGGGACGTGGTCACTGGATGAACTCGTTGGCACGTAAATGTCAACAACAGCACACGGACACATGTCGAGATTTTCGCCACTATCTGTTTTCAGCAAATAATTATCGCAGATCCGAATAGTAGCCGGTTATCAGTGTAGTAAGGAATTATTGAAATCAAACTAAATTAATATTGATAAATTTATATAAAAATATATAAAAAAGTAAAAAAAACACAAAAACCCGAGATGAGAGGTACGCATTGGGATTTATAGTCAAAAACGTTGTTTTAACTATAATGAACAGTATTTTGACGTGATGCACATGTATGGCCAGTCGAGACGGCTGTTGAAGGGAAGGTACAACATGCCACCGAAACGACGACTAAACGTCTTTGGACGGGCTTTGTGGCACGTCATGAATATTAGATGAAAAGACTTGTTGAATCTTTTTAGAGGATGACGAGACTTACTGTATTGATAAAAGAGAAAAGGAAATTCGTCAATTTCATTTAAAATTATCAAATTCTTGTTATTATTATCATTTTTTTAAATTAAAAAAATATATTTTTAAAACACAAGAAAAATAATAATTGTTTACAGATCTAATGCAAAGGGGAGTAATGAAATACAATTCGTGCCTCACATCCAGGAAAAGAAAAAAATAACGCAATTTCCTTTTCCCATTAGAACTAGACGGCGTGAAACGTATTTTTAAAAAAAAATTCAATCACACAAGAGAGGATTTAAAAAAAAATGATTAAACAAAAAGTTTTCAAAATAATTTTAAAATTGTCATTAAAATATTTCTAAACAAATGGTTTTTGAAAAGGGCCAAGTTGGCTCCAGGATACGTTGTCAGAAATCTAACAGAACTGGGCACCAAAACTCCGAGTTCCAGCTATTTCCCATTAGGCCTAATTAGCTTGAGGGAAGTAGGCTACGAGTGAAAACTCATTGTATATTTTGGTATGTTAAAAGTGAGGTTAGTATTAGCCGCCTAGTCGTTTTGATCTCTCTCTAATTTACAGTGACGTGCGCGGTTAGTCTGATGGTTTAATGGGGAGAGAGGGGTGGAGAGGAGGAAAGGGGGGGGAGCATTTTCACGATTTTTGAGGTGTGGTGTAGGAGTTAATGTACTTTGACGGAAAAAATAAAGCTACACGGAGAGTGAAAGCAAATCAGAATGTGGAAATGGATAATGTTCGGCAGCCGAAACAAGCGAAAGAAAAATTGAACGCGTTTTCATGTAGGTTGAGAAGAGAAAAAATACCTTAAGATTAAAACTACTATTGCATGTACACGATTAAAAAAAAAACCAACTGTATCTATCCTCTTATTAGAAGGAAAGAAAGAAAATGAACACATCCGCCAATGGGAGTTTCTATTGCTTCAATATCTTCTGAGGTAAATACATGACTAAACTTCAACGTAATTTGTAGGTACAGCGGTCGTTATGCCCTGACTGAATTAATTACCTTTGATTAACCCCTGACACCCTCATTAACCCCTGAAACCCTCGCACACGCTTAATGATTTCAGATGTGACAGAGCTGCAGTTGAATACATGGGAGCAACGTGTTTAAACAAAATCCTCTCGTTTTGAATTTTGGTATCAGCAATAAAATTTGAACTGATAAATAAAGCTTTATTAATTCACATAATATAAGGTCGGGAGTTGAGTCGGTGAAATATTAAAAATTTATTAAAAGATTTTAAAACAATTTATACAAACGTGACCCTAAAATCTTCTTTACGCACTCCTGGCTATTGATTAACATTAATGCATATATGAATATTTTCAACGAATTAAAAAAATAAATAAATTATAAGGTGAATTCCATCTTTCTTTCTCTGCTGTCTTAATATCCTTTGTTTAACCACTTATGGTAAATGTCACATACACCATGTCCTCCTCCAAACACACACACACTGATAGATACAAACATAAAAACACACACACACACACACACACACACACACACACACACACACACACACACACACACATACACATACCCACACACACCAAATTCTTAAATTCGCACCAACATTCGGATACGAACTAAGCAGTCGAATTCATTCCACCATCTGGCACCCAACCCCTTGTTCTTGCATCACTTTCCCACGCGATCTGCATTGTACCACTCTCTCTTGATTTAAGAGAGCGATATAAATGTCATACAGATTTCTGGAGATTCACGAAATAAAATCTAAGCCAGGGTGGGCAGACTGGAGACTAGACAGAACTTTGACAGAAGACGAGACGCCCCTGCCTGTAACTTGAGACCCACGATTGTGTTAAAGCGTTTAACAAACTTTTTAAAGTTTACACGTTTTAAAACGGAACTAGAGATCATTGCACGAGTTTTGACAATTCACAAGTGACAGATGCCAAATGTGTACATTATACACAAGTGACAGATGCCAAATGTGTACATTATATACAAGTGACAGATGCCAAATGTCAACATCATATTTCTTTTAAAAATTAATTTAAAAAACCCATTTTATGCGGATCAACAACAAGAATTCGTAGACCGCTAATGTAGACAACTTAACGGAGTCTTTTTCTTGGTCCCAAGCAATAATGGTATCAAAGTATTTCCTGCCATGGCTTAACTTAAGCTGGTACTCAGTTTTATTCACTGAACTACAGACAACTCTTCATTTTTTTGTGTTTGTTGTTTACGACATTTAAAATCAATCATTCAGGTGTACGAAAAATCGTTAAAATAAGGATTTTTTTTTTTATAAGTCCTCGATAATGCCAGTTACAACAAATACAAGTTTAGGATTTTAGTTAAAATTAAATACCTTAAGCACTAAGGACGCGTTTTTCTCCCCTAGTTGCTATTAAAAGTCATATTAACCTATAGGGGTCGGCAACCTTTTGCTGTGTGCCAACTTAATGTTTCAAATTTTTCCGAGCCCCAACATCACATATCATTTTATGCGATTTATAATCAACTTCATACAGAAAATGTGAAGAGTCTGCATGCCATTTGAAATTGCTTGGCGTGGACGGTATAGCACATGTGCCATGTGTTGTCGACCCCTGACATATAGCATCACATTGTTTGGTTTCCACATAGTTTTTGGTATTATTTTAAACGGCTAATATAGGAGTATCAAAACAACCCTGCACAGATCGAAAAGTCACTTTACTAAAAGATTTACAAGAATATGCTTTTAAATCAATGAACCGAATCCTCCAAAAAATACCGAATCGCATACTCTTACTTTAAGACGCATGTAAACTTTTCGGTGACCGCCCGACGCTTGCAATCAGGAATTCCACAATGTTCAGTTTCATAGTTACGAAAAGTCAAAGGTCAAATGTAAGAATTGTGTTTGAAACTAAAAGAGATTACATTTTTCAAATGAAGAAAGTTAAAACATTTATAGATTATTTTTTTAAAAATATATTTATTTCGGTTTGCGTATAAATACATGTTATAACTTTTAAAAACACATCAAAGCTTTAAAATAATTTTTAAAAATCTCTATTTCATATTATAATACATTTTACTAAATTTTAAAAATTATTTTTAGGTTGCGCTCATTCTCATATAAAAAGAAAGTATAAAACAACAAAAATTTAGACAAATACGTACTTGTACAAATATTTATACACAATTTTAAAAATTAGACTTTAAAACTAGACTTAAATTTTTTTTTTATTATAATCGCCCTATAATCGAGGTGGTGGAATGCTTTGTTCTACACAGGTAATTAGACAAAATGTGTTAATACAAAGTAAAAAGTTCTCTTTCAGAGCACCTACCAACCAAGGAATGATGAAGTCTCTGGGATTGGGCTCTGATGACATTGGCATTACAAATATATTGTGTACTTTGACATCAGGGTCTAAACCTGGGTCAGGAAGTGGCAGTTGAAGAAAATTTGGAAGTCATTGATATTTAGCCCCACGTTCTACAATCTCTTCTGCTCATGGAACAGGGGGGGGGGGGCGTGACAGGATTTTTGAGAGGAAGGACAATGAAGGAAATTTTAAATTAAAAAAAAAGTTGATTATCAACCCTTCTTAGAATAATGTCCGACCAGGCAATTATAGATATATTGACTAACGGCTAGTAATATGTATAGCTGTGTATCTAACCGTCCCACACATCTATAGTTTAGTATTACCGCGCACAAATTTTGTAAAATATTGCACAAAAAGATGGATGTTTTGCAACTTTTCACATCAGTTTCTTAAATATTATATATATATATATTTCGTGTGCACACTGACCAACTGACCATAGTGGGAATGTTAATGCATAATATATAGTATTATAGAGCCATTTACATTTTTTGGGCTTGGTCTAATCAGTCTAATCCATAGTGCAATTTATGTAAATTTTGTAGTACTTGTAGTTAACTATTTATACGTAATTTTGAGGATATTTTTAAAAGAGAGTCTTTCTTATTTATAAATTAAATTGTATGTGTTTCACGTTGTTAATTACTTATCCACGTTCAAAAATAACTACGTAATGTTTAATAGAGGGGAATTAAATAATTTGAAATGTTGATATAAATCTGTGCAAATACATTAACTAAACTAGCAAGTTACCCCGAAATCAAAGAACACTTTTGTAATATTTCCTCCCTGGATTAAAGTTTCATTGCAGCCCCCATTCATGTAGGTTCTAGACACAAACGGGTGTAAAGAAAGTAATTCAGAACAAGGAACCGTTATAAATTTGCTACTTTTCTCCAATCGGTGGATGTAATGACTCGATTGACAGTCGTGTATTTTGTAAGTCTCTTCTATCACCGCTCGTGAATCATGTGGTGCAAACAATTCTAAGTCAAGGAATGGTCGCCTCCTGAGAGGAAATACGACAGCTTTGTTATAGCGGTACCTATCTCTGTAATAAGGACATGTGTCCCATATATGCGTGGCGTTTTCATCGTAAAAGAATATATCCAGAAACGGCCACTTCCAAGGGAGCTTCGAGATGGGATTTGAGTAGGATGAAAAAAATTTCCAGTAGCATCGTTGACGAAAGTTCAAGAGAAAGTCTGGTGAGATGCTGGATAAAATTTGCTGGATGAAAGGTCTCTGTGACATGGGAGCAATGACGTCCAGGTCATCATCCCAAGGAATGGGGCCGTGGTGTCGATAGGAGCCGATCAGAGTGCCACCGTACAAGAAGTAGGTCAAACCATTTTCTGACATTAGCT
The DNA here is from genome assembly GCA_002072015.1 of Radix auricularia. Classification (NCBI taxonomy): domain Eukaryota; kingdom Metazoa; phylum Mollusca; class Gastropoda; family Lymnaeidae; genus Radix; species Radix auricularia. The sequence continues at coordinate 24,478 of MUZC01000660.1, read as the reverse complement.
GATCGAACGTGGAGAGCAGTTCTCGGAAGCGTTGCTCAAGGTCTCTGTTGTGTGGCCTAAAATAAATGTGCGAAGGTGGTTGGGAAAAGCGCAATGGATGTCTTTTGTAAGGTAAGTTTGTCCAGGACCTAGAGGGAAAAGTTACGTTGTAGTTTTTGTTTAAAGATGATAACCTGGCCTGGTTGAAGACGATCTTGATTGGTGTCACTGCGTCAAGGAAAGAGGAAGTATGCCTTGAAACTGAGGATGGGTTTTTAAACACTTTAAGAATGGATTGGTTATATAAAAAATCTCTTCTAGGAATAGTGTATACATCAGTCGTCACGATCAAGTACAGCAGGAAAACTGTGTGCATGGCTGCCAGACTGGCGAAGAGGGCCGGTTTGTTCCATCTCTTGACCTCAAGCAGATTGCTGAGGGATACGGCCATACTTTGAAAGTTATCTCTAGGCATGGGTCTCTCTCAGAAAAGTTAGTGCCTGTAAAAGAAAATAATTTTTCAGATTTCATCAAGGAGAAGAATAGAATAAGTTTCGGCTTTTACGTTGGCGCTTTGAAAAAAACAACAACAACATATGGAGCATAGGGGATGGGAGGAAGGAAGGGAGATTTATAAAAGAGTTGGGCAAACAGTGATGCACCTGCCAAACGTGGCACACAAGTGCCATTGTTTTTTTTTCTCCCATGAAAAGGTCTTTATTTCAACTATATTATAAACATACATATCTAGGACCTTGCTCCTGTACGTTTTTTTTTTTTGGATGACATTTTAGGCATCTTTGCATGTGGCTGCAAAATTTATTTTCCGTCCGTTGACCGGTGCATAACAGCATTTATGTTTTTGATTTATAAAGTTTCTTACTTTTATTTTAAATTCAAATTAATTTCTCGTAATAAACAAAGCAGAGGAAAATTCCCAATCGCTTCGGTTAACTTGGTAGAATTTCATGAGCATAGAAATGTTTCCCGTTTCCTGGCTATTTGGAAGATATTCAACAAATCAATCTTGATTTATTCGAAAATCGTATATAATTGTAAGTATAAACGGAAAGAAAAAACGACACAAAGAACAAGACACTTCTGTTAATAAAGATATAGTTTCATATTAGAGTTAAATACGTAGAGAAAATATGCGTCGCTTTAAATATTAATTATTACGGCTACGTGTAAAATGTTATTAAAAAGACAAAAACTGTCTAACTTCTCCGTGTACTTGAACATTTGTAAATAACGAGCCATTGTGAGGCAAGAATTAAAAAAAAAAGATATTGAGTCAATTGAGTGTATAAAAAACCCAACTGTATGATGACGTCACATATGATCATCGAAAGTTCCGAGCAAGTGTGTGTGACCTCAGGTACAAGAAGTCATCAACCTTGAAATAAAGACATCACGGATGTATAAACATTTGTCCAGGTTTTGTGGACGATGATCGTGGTTTGTAAACTTGCCTTGCCATGATGGCTCTCGCAAGCCATTGGGAATGAATGAGCAGCAAATTAACTTAATCAATTAGCATCATTTCTAGGTCTGCGAGTGAAGTCTTTCATCAATGTATTTACAGCAGATGCTCACACGTGGAAGAATAAACGGGTGCAATTTTGTGCTGATATCGCAGTTCTTACACGACGTTTGAAAATGTATTTTTTGAGACAGGTAGGTGAGCTCTTACTCAGACAACTTATCTAATCTTCATAATTATCGTGTCTTCTTTTAAGTTTCCAAACATGTCAGGTTGACATAGTGTTATAAAATCGCAACATAGCGTTACACTATGGTAACATTATGTTGTATCATGTCCTCATATCGTTATACCATAAGCTTTTAGTGTGATACCCCGGACACATAATGCTATAACATGGTCTAATGTAACACCTTTGCCACATAGTGTTATTATACCATGGCTACATAGTGATATACCATTGCCTCGATCTGTTATACACTTGACTTATATTTATAGAATTAAATCATGGAAATAGTAATTTAGTAATCATGGCCGTGTAGCGTTATATAATGACGTCTTGATGTTGAACTATTGCCTCGTTGTGTTATATTTGGCGTCATATCATGGACATCGGCCCAAGGATTAAAAAAGGGGTAGATCTATATAAATGTTTTTTTATATTGTAAAAATTGAAGAAAAAATAGTTTAACTATTTATCTTCTAGTCTTCTCTAGTCATTGTCTCTCATGCCCTAGTATTCACTTCTTAGAGAATCCTAACACGAAGTTTAATTAATGGCTGGCGTTGTCTGACATGCCAATTGGCCCCGGAGACAATCCCATCCTGAAGTTAGAGTAATGGCTTGTGTGTTCTGACATGCCATGGATGCCACGATAACTCATGCTGATGAACGCCGAGTGTAGCCAGCCTCGCAGTGTTAACGGATGTTGGTCATAGGTTTGGCTAACAAGCATTCAACAAAACATATGTTGGTTATTTTCAACGCAGTAGTTTATGTCTTTAGGTTTGGATTTTAAATGTAAGATTAAGATGGTTAAATCGACGCAGTGGCGTAGCTAGGGAGGAAGGAGGTTCCCTATTCGAAAGACTTCCCGGGCCCCGTCAGGATTTCCCCTAACGGGAGTGTTCGAAATTTTTTTACATTAATTATTACGCCACCCTCATGTATGAAGGATCCCCAAAGAGGTCAAGCCCCTTCCTCCGTGCCCCTAAATACATACATTCAAATCCCTACCTACGCCACCTAATCGATTACTCAAATACATGTTTATACTTGCTTTTGTCTGCCCATCTCAACATTAAACTTTAAGGTACTTTAATTGAAATTCGTTTGCTGAAAATTTGAAATCTCACCGACATTCGGACGGTTGCTACAAACACATTTATCTACAGTTGATTTCATTTTTATTTTCCATCACCATGAGAAATAATTTCAAGAAACGTCTGTGTCACATTTTTGTACTTCTGGGATATTCAAGTTTAAAAGTTCAAAATTAAACAGGTTTCGAATAAATTATCTAAATAGTTTTGAAATTTAAATACGGTTAGAGACGTAATTTTTTTCATAAACCTCATCCAGAGCATTCTATTTTTGATCTTTTTCAGATGGAGGTGAAAACTAAAAAATTTCCAAAATGTCAAAAAGCCGTTTCTTCCTTTGAGATCTTCTAAATACTTATCGTTCAACATAAATACAAGTTTTGAAATATCAAAATCAATACAACCTTATTAAGAAAACACACAAAACATGTTGGTTAATCTGCTTCTTAAAATATATTTATTATTATTATTTTTCAAAATCAAATTTCCATGAGTGTCAGGCGATAATTTGTAATAATTTTATATAATATTTCGACACATTTTAAAGATTTTAGCGCTAAAAATGAAAAATTTATCAGAATAATATGTTCTCAAAGTGATTTTACTTTCAACTGAAATTCACATTTTGATTTTGTTCATTGATGATTCTAAGAAAACTTTTTTTCACCGGTCTCAATATAGGACAAGGAATGTCAAGGGTTTTTATGTTAACAAACAAAAACTTCACAAAAACAATTTCTCTCGAGTGACAACTCAAATCTTACCAGAGATCCGCCAGTGTTGCCACTGCGTTGCTGTTTATCAGACCAGGGGTCCCTCAATGATACTGTCACAACCGTCACACCAGACAGCAGGCCCTCCATGTTGCAATCACAGTCATGACATCACAGCAGCAAGTGCATCTATGTATATTTAGTGGAATCACGTTATCCTTGCCAATACCGTTATATGTACAATATCAACTCCCTGACAGGAGAGTGGCGGTCATTGGGGGAGCACTCCCTGTTCCACGTGAAGGGGGAACACTCCCTGTTCCACGTGAAGGTAACTCAGTTTTTACGTCTGCTCCGCGTCTGCAATTCACCGTCAGCAGTGGCGAGCGGCGGAAGGATAGCCTAAACCGTTTTTACTAGCAGACGCTTGGTTATGTAAACATCTCCCCCCCCACCCGCTTTTTTCCCCTCTTACGCATAAGGTTTGGATTAGATGTGGTTATCGTACTATATGTAATATTTTTTTTATCTTGGCGAATGTTTCCACCGATGCACTGGTAGAGATAAACATTATTAAAACCGGCTGAGCTGAAGTCAGTTTCTGGGCAAATATGGAAACTAACCACATCAACTTAGTTGTACTCAACTCACAGTATTCAGCAATATAGAAAAAAAAAGTATTGTACACTTGACTTTTTTTAACTACCAGTGCACGTGAATTTCAAAGTAAACCATTTATTTTCATATAATTATAAACCGAACTTGGCGAAACTCACTGTAAACAGAAACAGCGCCGGCTTTAGGTATAGGCAAACTAGGCAGTCGCCTAGGGTCTCCGATTAGTCTCATCTTTAGTGGGGGCCTCGCACAAGAATCTTTCCATATTTATTTATTATTTTTCTATTACATTATGGCCACAAAATTCCCTTCGCCAAGGGCCTCCAATTCCCTTAGGCCGGCCCTGACAAAAATATACAAATATTTTTCTTAAAAATACAACGCATTTGGGAAATCCTTTATTTCAACTTCAAGAAAAACAATATGAAAGTTAATTACAATATTACTGACTATAAATCCTTTATATACGAGACATAAATAAAAGAGTATTCATTATAATACGCATCGCACGATAAACCAAAAATCCAAAATTTTAGTTATTTCTCAATACTATAAATTATTTATGGTAAAAAACGAACTACTGCAGTCTGCCTGCTAAATTTCAGCTCGATTTCATCATGGGGGAAAAAAGGGTTATAAAAACACGTTTAATATAGTGGCAACGCGAGACTGACTAGCAATTACTGGCATTCTCGTTTACAGATGGGGAGTATATTTTTAAAAAGTATCTTCAATATAAATATAATACGCGCCGTACCGCGCTAAAGGAACGTGTTAAAAAGGTTGTTCAATATAATACGCACTGCGACACTCTAGCACACAAAGTAATGTGCTATACAGAGATAAATAGAGATAATTTAAAAATTCATTAATTTAATTACAGTACATTCCATGGATATGAAATTTTAATAGATCATTTTTATCACTGGCTCTAGTCGGCCTGCAAAATTTGATCTCGCTAGTATACGAGGAAGTGGGTAAGATTGATCCAAAGTTTTTTTCGGCAAGCAAGCAGGGTATCAAGTAATCAAGCAGAAGCCACGATTTGATGCAAAGGATTAAATAATAATAATGCTTTTTTTCGTAGGAAAATGACACCTCAGTGAAATAGTATGGTGCTTTTTAATTATCTATGCAATGTGTATGCAGCGCTCTTAAAATGGCCACTATTTATTAACGTTTATCTAATTTTTTTTTAAACGCAGCCTTAATCCTCAAAAGAGCAAACAATTTAGGACAGAGGAAGACTTTTCAAAAGCTAATCTATAGTATTTCCCTTTCGACTATGGGACGAGTCAAGGGCATCAACAGATTTCAAATAACGTTAACCAGGTAGTATGTCTTAGTATATAATGAGTTTATTTTTCTTCCCCTAAAGGAGCCGTCCATACATGTCGCCATGCACCTAGAGGGAGATGTATCGTCTATTTGTGACGATGTGTGACGAGGGGAGAAGAATGTTTAAGAAACGTGACGTCACATCAAAACGAACCACTTTAAGTAAAAGTTCCAATTAAATTTTTGATTGTTTACAATTTATTTAATGACGTTTTATGTGGGCTTCTCGCGTATAACGATATGAGAGTGCAGATATGAGAGTGCAGATATGAGAGTGCAGATATGAGAGTGCAGATATGAGAGTGCAGCCGAACACTAAATACATAAATGACAAAAAAGTAATTTGAAACATTCTAACCGCAAATACAAAAATAGCTTTTATGGGGGGGGGGCAAAGCTTTGCGACGCCATATTGACAAAAAGAAGGCGAGGGGCTAACTTTTTGTGACGACGCGTGACAAGGTGGGGGGAAAATCGGTCAAAGTCGCGTGACTTTATGGACGGCCCCAAAGGCTTAATCAATAATTTTGTAATAACACATTTTAAAATAAATTTTCAAAGCAAAATTTTGCAGGAGAATGCACTGATGTGTTAAATGGTGTTTTAAATATCAACTATGAAAATCCAAAATCGTCAGCTAAGATATACTTGGCCATTCCTCCTAGCCCTTATTAGCGCCTATTTATGTATAGAGTTCATGGAAACTTCAGTATAATTCCAGTATAATTTAATAGATTTAGAGTATAAAGTGTACACTACTATACGGGAGCGAGACATGGACCACTTATACATCCCAAGAGCGCAAGCTTAATAGCTTACATTTGAGATGCCTGCGTCGCATCCTTGGTATTAAATGGCAAGACAAAGTGCCTAATAGTGAGGTCCTAACGCATGCCAATTCCCAAAGCATGTTCTCAATTCTTAGTAAAAGACGCCTGAGGTTGCTAGGACATGTTAAAAGAATGAGCCCCGGCCGCATCCCGAAGGACATCCTATATGGTGAACTTGCTTCCCGAAAGAAGAAAACAGGTCGCCCACACTTGCGATTTAAAGATGTCTGTCAAAGGGACATCAAAGCATCCAAAATACATACAAGTGACCGGGAGTGTAAGGCAGAAGACCGATCTACGTGGCGCACATTTGTCATAGTAGCCGAGGAGCGAAGAATGGAGGAGGCTGCAGACAGAAGAGCTAGGAGAGAGGCCAAACCATTTGGAAGCACAGAACTCGTGTGTAAAAACTGTGGTAAAGACTGTCACTCAAGGATAGGACTGCACAGCCACTCGAGAAAATGCAACCCAAGCTAATGGTTATGCAAGACGGAAGGATGCCGAATCATAAAGTGTAAAATAATTGAATACATAGTATCGATTTGATGGGCATTTTATATAGGTTTTTAAAAAAGCCCTTATTTAGACAAATATTTGAAGCACCTATTGAAACATGTGTTCTAGTAAGCATTCACTCAGGCAGGTATTCTTTGAAACATTACTTCAGATAAATAGTTTTAAAAATCCAATAATTAAGAGTCTTCGGTGCTCATTTTTAGCGACACCCATGTTAATTAAAAAGTCTGTGTTTTCATTTCAATAAATTAATAGCTATTTACGCTAATATATAAATTGCAGGAAAATATTTGTAGTGTGGTCGAAATTTAACACAGGATTAAATATTTGGTAATGAACCATGAAAGTTTAAAATGTGAATATGTTCATTCCACTGTACTGTGGCATGATAGTCGCGACTGTTTTTACTATGGTGAAAAATGAGCAAAACGCCACACGCCATGATTCTAACCGCACTTAACGATTACTTTAATGTGTGCCCTAGAGGCCTCAAGATTTGATCAATGTTTACCAAACTTCAATGTAGATAGAGGTATCACCAAGCATCGGCAGTAAATAGAACTATAGCATCCACTTCCACGAGGCTTTTGGTCTAGTTTAGAAGATGAATGAAAAGTCACACACAAATCCTGTAAAGAACCAAATGATGGAATTTAAATTTATAAATTGTTTGATTTGATTATTGTTCCGGAGAATTGCTGTTGAAATATGGGACGTGTAACTGAATCACCTTGTAGGTGTCTTAAACATAGGCACAATATTTAGCAATATTTAGTTTTAAAACACTCTTAGATCTATAACTTGTTCTTTGTTGACTTTTTTTTTCTAACTCTCTTTGCAAGCTGCGTTTATATTTAGAATAAACATGTGAGCGGAATTATTTTGTCTAAATTTTATGTAATGGAGTCAAACAATTTAAATTCAGTTATATTATTCTCTTTACTTTTACAATATATTCCTAAATTTCATGATGTATAATTTAATATTTTCTTAGACAGAGTATTCATATGGGTAAATATTAACATTATTTTTTAAATGGCTAAAGATAATAATATAAGATTTGAGTTAATAATTTTATCTGATCTCTTTGTTGGAGCTTTATTTTAAACAAATAGCTTATTTATATTCTATCATTGATGTAGCCTGAGAAAATCTTGTTTTTTCCCCAATTGTTTAGTTTAACAATCTGCACATTGACAAATTCGTACTTAATGATACAGACGGAGTCAACACGTTAAACGAGTTAAAATACACATCAACGGTGTGTCCCTGTCTGTACGTGTATGTGTGTGTGTGTGTGTGTGTGTGTGTGTGTGTGTGTGTGTGTGCATGTGTGCGGACACCGGGCAGGGTACTTACCTTGTGTAAAAGTTAGACAATCTTTTAAAAGAAAATTATTTTAATAACTTATACATTGCTCATCTCTCTCTTTAATTGTTCATTTCAAAATCGAAATTGACGTTTTGCCACACATGCTTGTAAGGAAGTAATTAATTTATTTCCCAATACATGAAAAGGATTTCTCTCTGATTCTAATTTTCTTTTTTTAAATTCCAATATTGACTTTATTTTATTATGAGCAACAAAGCCCGTCCAAGGATGTTCCGCCGTCGTTTAGAGGTGCATGTTGTAACTCCCACCTAACAGTCGTCTCGACCTGCCATTCATGTGCATTACGTCAAAAATACTATTAATTATAGTTTTAATAAATACCCATGAAAACAAAGTTTTTCTCTATAAATCGCAACGCGTACCGCTCAAAATAAAGTCTCGGAAAAATAGTACCGCACCAAAAATAACTCGCTTTGAACGTCCGCGCAAACTTGTAATATGTAAATGAGATTTAATTTTTCTGATTGGCTGTGAGAGTCTGTAAGTGTAAGTGTAAGAGTTTTAGAGACCAATTGCTATCGATGACCGGACATAAAATGGCCTTTTATTATATAGGACATTTTAAACATTTAGCGTCAACTATCATAGCTTCATAATTGTATGACAAGATACACGCTTTGGTTTTGAACTTCTTTCCCATCATGTTTGTCTTTATCTCTACACTCCAACTGAGAGAGCTTTTCCCCCTTAAAACTGTGGTGTCTGCATAGAATTGCCTTTTTCCGAAATCAACGGTTTTATTTTTAAACTTCTATTTCTTCAAGCAAAACATTTCTTTTTTTCCCCCACTATTTATTTACAAACACTCGCTCAATTTCTTATGTCTAGAAGAAAAAAAAGTCAACAAAGAACAAGTTATAAGGCAGCTGGCATTCAATAAATATCTTCCATTCATCCACGCACTTTACTGCCTTGAAAAACATCAACTTATCTCCAAAGAACTTTCCCTCTCTCCATAAATTGATATAATAAACTCATTCATTCGTCTCCTCGATGCTCTCCCCCTGCACGTGCACACGGACCAACCTTCATTCTCGGCCCTCAGAAAATGCTATAAAAATAATTTATGATGAAAAACGTGAGTTTGGGAAAATAAAACAACACTAACAGCGACTGTTTCTTACTTTTCTACACGGTAAGTATCCTGTCCGCACACCCCCCCCCCCGCCACACACACGTACAAACAGGGACACTCCGTTGATGTTTAGCACGTTTCACCAGTAGACTCATTCTGTATCATTAACTCTGATTGAGTACATAACCAGTAGGAAATAATATTGTCAGAGTATAAATGAAATCAATCATTAGGTTTTTAAAATTAAATCTAGATCTAAAAACTTCTGTTAATATTAACTTGTGGAATGTACATTAAAAATTGTATCTACGCTAGAAAATTTCATTACATCGCGGATTTTCATAATGATAGTCTATATTGAATCTATAAAACTAAAAGCTGACACCTACTTTCTCTTCGTGACATCAGTAGAGTTTTAAAAAAAGTTTGAAATAAAATTGTCTCCATTACCGTGAGTAAAATGACCCATAAGTAAATAATATGAATTATACTTTATTAGAATAATACTTTTCTTCTTTAATCTCGACTTTAGGGCAAAAAAACTGAGGTTAAACCGCCACACAAAGCGATCTGAGTCAATGACAAATTGTTTTTTTTTATTTAAAAAAAAAATCACTTTAAAAAAATGAAATTCGGTGATTTTAAATTTCTGATAAGATCATTTATTCTAAGCAGTCCCCAAAGTGGTTGAAGAGAAACTTTTACTGATGTATTAAGAATATAAAACTAAAATGTTACCTTACTTCGGTGAGACCTGTACTAGAAAGTGCATTTTCTCAGTTTCTGTATATACCATCAACGCACAAAAATAAATAAATAAAATTTCAAAAAACTTAAAATAAACTAGAGCATTTTAGAAAAAAAAAAGCTGCCAGATTAATTGCTGGCGAATTTTTGACTAGAGTAACACAATTTGTTGATCATTATAACAAGAAACACTAGATGATAGAAGAACAAAGGGAAAATTAGTAATAGCAATAATACATAAGGCAATTATTTTTAATTTGGAAATGCCACACAAAAATAAACTAATACAACCTTCATGTAATCATGGGGAAAAATAACTGTGCATATTCGCTTTCAGGAACAAATGCATACAAATTATGGCTCTTCCCGTTTTGAGTTTGTACGTGAAATGGGTTGCCTAATTAAAATCAAGCAAACCAACACTCTATAAACATTAAGAACTTTAATAAAAAATGCAAGACTAGACACAATAAATGGATAATCGTAGTACGCAATAAACTTCAGTATGGAAGGATCATCTGTAGATCTAACCGATAACATAAATACACTTTGGAGAAAGTCTCTTGGTGTGCGCTCCTTTGAATATGTTGCACCAAATTTGTGGAAAAATCTCCTGAAATTTTTAAAAGATGAAAACAAGGAAAAATTAATGAAAAATTCAAGACATTTTTTTATTTTATTTCATAGAGTTTTTTGAACATCAGAGTCAGAGTGCAAGGAGCATAGTTGTTGAGTATGGACAGTGTTAGCGCTATAGAAAACAGCATAGACCCCGCTAGAAAGTTAAACGTTTCTATTTGTATATACGTAATGTTTATTTGCCACGTGCACCATATCTAGATCTGTATGGGTCTGCTATTCATCTAAAATCGGATTCCCTTTACTTGATTAAGCCAGTGGATTTAAAGTTAAACTACAGAATATCCAACCTCCACTCCGATTTTGGTAAATACAGAGGCTATGAATGAAAATGCTTTTCGCAGAGAAACAGCTTAAGTACGCATTATGCTTTGAGCGTGTTCCAGATTAATTTGACTTAAAAATCCACATGAAATGACATATTCATTCAACCCTCTCCCATAATATACCTTTCACAAATCACCCAAAAACATTCACCGCCAATACAGTCACAGACGATTGTAAATCTTCACTGCACGGTATAAACAGATGCTAGACACGCAGCCATAATATTAGGAACATTTACACCTTACGTTTTAAACTACAGCCGCCTCGGCACTGCATCTAGGTGCGCGGTTGTAAGGTTTCCCGGCCTCGTTATAGATTTTTTTTTTGAACATTCAAGGTGATTGCCTCAATTTCACACCATGCACGAATGCAACGATCGACGTACTCCAGACAGTGGTGATGGGAAGGTGAAGAGGTGCGGGTAAGTGGGAAACGGGACCAGATACGGGGAAAGGGGGTGGATAGGCGGTAGGAGATGTCTGGGGATTTCACCGGAAGAAACATATGTCCGTCGTCGTTCAGACGATTTCTTTCTTTTTTTTTTAAACGGAGGGAAGGGAGAAAAAAAAACCCACACACATACACACACACAAACAACTTTATTTATGCAAGAGCTCGCGTTTTTTTTCTCTCCACAATTCGTACCAGATCTCGTGAGAGAAAACCCTATACTTTGGTATAAATCTTTAAACTGTTGACACTCCTGGATGTAGTATAGACACACGTTCTCCGCGTGAATGAAGCGTAGCAATATATAATACACTTGAGATTATGTTAAAATTCATATTTATACACGGTCATGGTGTAACGAATTAAGCCTCTAACGTTCATATTTATACACGGTCATGATGTCACGAACTAAGCCTCTAACGTTCATATTTATACACGGTCATGATGTCACGAACTAAGCCTCTAACGTTCATATCTATACACGGTCATGATGTCACGAACTAAGCCTCTAACGTTCATATTCACAGTGTAAGAAAAGTGATTGACAGGAAAATTATCAAAATTACTTTACAAGCTTTCATATGAGTATTAAAATTATAAAATCATGTTTTAATCCATGTTTTTTGGCTATAAAAATTTCCTATTAAAATATACACTTAATGCTCATATTTAAAAAAAAAAAAGAATTACTCTAGAATTAATCGGGATCCCCCCCCCCCCAGCTTTTTTTATTTCTTTGATTTTTTTTTATTAATCTAAATCGCGATAAACTAATAACTGTATATGAAATAAATAAAATCACTAACCAATTAAACGTTTCATAGTAAACACTTCACTGATGTTTTAAGTTTTAAATGCATTCAGTTAATATTCACACGCATTTCAAGTTATGTTTATCAGACATTTGATATGTTCTTATCAGGTTTATTTCCGTTAAGCTACAGGGCGTGAAATCTAAAATAAAAAAATTGGCAGCCGAAGTTTTGAGATTCAATACAAGATTCTAAGATCTGAGGCGTCACAACGATAGAGTTCCACATAGAACTACACCCGTGCATGAAATGTGTGCAGTCATTGAATTGTTTTTTTAAAATTTGTTTTTGTGACCTATGCACAGTGTCAGACACAAATTCTTGCCTATTTTTTTAAGCCGAGATCCTTGAAACACTATGCAAGACACATGTAAGTGATAATTACCAGAAATTGTTACATTAGCTGCCCTCATAACACTGAACACAACCCTTCAGTTGCTGCACATTAACTACAGTATAACACACACGACAAAACAAGGGCTTTTACACAAATAGAAAAAATTGCTTGATTATATAATTTAGAGTTGTAATAAATATTTTTTCTGCTTTTTCGCCAGCATGAAATATTTGTACCCCTCTATGTTAAACAAAAAGATCATGTTTAGTTCTTTTGAAATGCATAGTTTGAATTCGTTAATAAATAAACAATTTTAATGCGCATTACTGTAAAAATAAGAATTGGTGTTTTTTTTTTTTTTTTCTCTTTTGATTAGAACTAAAACAGCCAAATTACCCTTTGGAAAGCCCGGATGCCAAGCACTAAAATGCACAAATTGATAAAACGGCGGCTTAGGGGTTGTCCATAAAGTACGTCACGCTCCAGATGGGGGAGGGGGTGTAAGAAAGTGTGACAGGGGGGATGGGGATGTCCGGTCATGTGTGACGTCACAGTATTTTATGTTAAATTTTAATTATTTTGTTATTAAAAATATATTTCTGTACGAAAGTGTGACGTACTTTAGGGGGGGGGGGGCTCCGAGATTTGTGACAGTTTGTGACAGGGGGAGAGGGGAGTTTAAAATGGTAAAAAATAGCGTGATGTAATTTATGGACGGCCCCTTATCACAACTTTTGATAATTAGGCAAGAAACATCTTTGCAGACCGAATGTTTGGTGAAAACTTCATTGTCTTTTAAAATGTTTCATTAGACATTCCCTAAGGATTTTATCATGACTTGATAAAATGGCATTGTTCTAAATAAATTCTACATACAAGTATAGATAGAGTGAACACTAGAGCTAGTAAATTACAACTGAATTCAGTTTTAGTGCTTGGCCCTTGATGATAATCGCAGTTAACTCAAGTTTGAAAATTAACTATTTTGTTCATAATTTAAAAATATAATCATGCTCATTTTAACTCTTGAAATAAATACGCTGTCTTTCAAATATCCAATCAGAATTCTTGTCTAGTCAACGACTTCGTTTGTCCTAATTCGCTTGAAGACCCCGTTAGTGCCATCAGACATCTTGTTGAGTCAAGGTTATTTTTTTACAACATTACAACTGATTTAACTTGCGAATTGATTCGGAAAACCGCCCTTGAGCTTTTCATTTAATTTAAAGTATAGTTTTTCAGTCACCTTGACGTTTGATCTGCCTTACTGAAGATTATCAATGCTGATATTTGTTAAATAATTTAAACTTCTAAGAAAATTTTTATTATTTTAAAAAAATGGAATGTATGTCTTGCAATCCTGTAGTCTTTAGTGACGGAAGGAAAGCACACACAGTCATTTTCTATACATGAGAATGGTAGAAGTTTGACAACCTATTTTGTAAACCCAGACAATTTGAAGTTTCTATCTCACAGTTTTTAAAACGCCATTGATTGAAAACACATTGATGCTTACAAAGTATATAGATTCTATAACTTTGACGCTATTGCGTGATTTAAATTAAATGTTATTGCCTACCCATTATTTGCTATGTTATAGAAAACACAAATGTTTTTTCTCTCTTCCGTATTAGAGTATACATCAAAGGAAAAAAAAAAGGTTTTCAAAACAGTAACTAGATCTATAGAGTTTGAATCCCCAAAAGAAATAACGATCCAGTAGCCATCTTCTTCACGACAAAACATGACGAGGTTTTCGAAAACATTGTAAGCATGATTAATTTTGCTCAGCATCATCCAGTTAGTTTCTCTGCCGCGAAAACACGTGTCCACATTGAGAAAACTTGTCTCGAGAGTATTGATGCTACTGTTATCCCTGTGCCAAGTGGCACACGTTCTGTTTTCTACATTTCTAACAGATTCTTCTCCCAATCCAAATGTATGACACTTAAATTCTTTAATTGAAATAAGTCCAACTAGTAGGCAATGTTCCCTGTAAGGTTCGTTGATCCGTTTGCAAAGTAGAAAAATTCGTGTTTAAAAATGCATAGCATTCATTTTTTGTGCAATATTTTTAGTAAATTTGCTGCGCGGTAATTCTAAATTACTGGTTAGATATATACACAGCCGCTCAGCTTAAAGACAACATTGCCAAAAGCATTCTAAATTATAACATTGGTTAAATCAGTTACCGTACCATCGTAAGGTTGGGTCGAAATTTATTTAAACCTTCACTATAAAAAGAAATAGTGTTGATATAAAAGGTGCCTCACAACTATATAAATAAAATTGGCTTAACGCCACACTTGACTTACACCAGGGCATTTTAGAAATATAGATATTATCTAACCATTTTTCTCCCTCGTATTATATTCTTTCCAATGCATCTTTTCCTTCGATCAGATCCATATATAAAGCCAGGACAGGTCTTAGCAATTCCGGGGCCCTGTGCGGCTTAGTTTGCCAAACGGATTGCTTAGGGACAGGGCCGGCCCTAGCGTTTGCGGGGCCCCGGGCCGTTCATAAATGACGTCACGATTTTTCAACTCCTCCCCCCTTCGTCACATGTCAAAAAGTTTAGACCCCCGCCAGTATGACGTCACAAACTTTGTGCTCCCCCCCCCCCCGATTAGGCCGTATATTCTATTTGAAAATGAGAATGTTTAAGTCACTTTTTAAATGAATTTAGTCAGGATTAACCATTAGACAAACAAGGCACGTACCTGGGGCTCCAAGCGTTCGGGGGCACCACAATTCTTCAAGAAAAATGTGTGTTATCCGGGTAGCCGCACGTAGTCGACTTGACATTATGTCCCATAATTACTCCATGGAGTAATTATAGAAGTAAATGTTTCCAGTTATTTGAGCTTGTCAGCAGATTCAGCCTCTGATATTTCAAATATAGATCAGTTAAGCGTTGTTCTTTGATATTTGTTAGATGGAGAGCCCATTGAGTGCTTTTTTTTACTTTCTTGGAGATGCTAAGTCACACAGGGGAAGATATAAATAAGCAACTGTTACAGTACTTACGTGAAGTTAGTAATGTTAATTTTTCGTAATGCAAAGGTCAGTCCAACGATAACGCAGCTGTGTCTGGGCGCTACAATGACATGCAGAAAAATTCTAGAGGAAATTGAGTTTGCTATATACATAGCCGTCTCCTGCCTATTCTCTAAATCTGGTCGGCAGAAGTGCCGTGGTCATGTTTAGAGGCAGTAAACTTCTTCCTTACTGTTGACCTGATTTATACTTTTTTCTAAGCATCAACAAACAGATGGAAGATTATGAAAGGATGCCTTGTGAATGAAACGCTGGTAAAGGTTATAGAAGCGTTTACTAGAAGACCAGTCACATGGCAGAAGGGGCCACCAGAAGAGAAGCAGAAAACATTGCTAAGAATGTGCAAGAAATAGATTTGCTCTTATGCTTGTCTTTTGGGAAGAAGTGTTACAACATTTTCACATGGTCAGTCGAGCTCTACAAAATGAGCACGTGAATTTGATAACGTGTGCTTATTAATATTTTTGACAAGCAGACTACGTACATAAATCTAGGAATGAATTTGAAAGATTTGAAGAAGATGCAAAATAAATAGCACCAAGTGTGGATAATAAGTCAACTTTGACTCGTAATCGTAAACGAAAGACAGTGGTCATTGATGGCGATACTCCTAAGGTATCTCTGAATGCCAGAGACAAATTTCGTGTATTTTTGTTTCTACGCCATTATTGATAAATTTTAGACAGAGATGAGGAGGCGATGACAGGTACATAATGATGTAGCAGTTCTTGTTTCGTCAGTGTACCGAGACTTTCACTGCAGATGATTAAGAAAGACTTATTGCACAAAATTAACTTTGATGGTGTACTCAAATATAAATCTATAAAAAAGAAATATAAAATAAAACGTAAATGTATCCTCTCTCTGACTTTCTCATCTATTAAAAAAAGTTACAGTATTTTTGTCTATTATAAATACATAATTAATTAACTATTAATTTTAATACAGAAGTACCATATAGTAGGTTTTTATATATGAGTGATAGTACTACAAACATATGTGTTGACAACTGCATTTCTTTGTTAGGTTTTTTTTTAAACTGGAGGATTGGGGGCCCGAAGCAGATTGGGGCAACCATGTGGGTTTGTGCCTAGGGCACTAAGACGGCTAAATCCAGCCATCTGTTTAGTGTAATGCTGCACTCTAATATTATAACATCCGTGAGGCCATGTAAGACGTCGTTGAATAATTAGTAGCAATCAAATATTTAAGTGGAGAATTTATTTAAAGTTGCGCGTTTTGATGTGACGTCACAGATCTTAAACTCAAATGTGTGACCTCCCCCTACCTCCGCTAGGCGCATGACGTCATTAAAAAATAAAAATTTAGCTGCGGTAAAATCCAAAGAGTCAATGAAAGTAAAGCTTATATATATATATTCGTTTTATTTGTGCATTGTCCATTGAAAAAGGCTCTTTGCCGAAACGTTCACTGTTTTGTTACGTCCTGTCAGGCTAACCCTTAACTTGTTTACGTCTTTTTAATTTTCTGCTTACTTCGGCTGATTTAAACTATTTTTAAATGATTCACGCGGTTTTTTAAAAGTGATTTTAGTAGCAAGTACATCGTTCAAACAAGATTAAGCTGTATTTTCACCGCCTAATAAAGTTGGTGTGACGTGATGTATGTCTCTGAAAAAAAAAAAAGAAAAACAACAACAACTTTGCATTTTTGTCTTGTATCTATAGATTAAAAATGATTCACTGTGCACTGGTAAATGAAATAAAGTACTTTGTTCCTCATCAATATTCTCTGAAGACGAATTTTAATTTGGAAACACAACGCAAGGATAACTCAATACCCCCTCCCTCAGATCGATATAAGGATAAATCCTTTTTTTTATTCTTTATCCAAGAACAAAGAAGTACAAATTCTCATTGTTCCCGTCCGGAATTGGGGCCTTAAATGGGTTGCCTGCAGAAACCAGAACAAACAACACTTTATCAACATTTAAAACTCAAATAAGAATGCAGGGCTAGACACGAACTATGGATAAGCAATACTCTTCTGTATAGAAGTAAAGTCTGTAATAAATAAGATAAGTTCTGACAAAACAAATCCAATTACCTGCGAATGCTCTACCGATGGATACATTTATTTTTGGACATTTGAGTTTATCACTATCAACAGATTCTTTGATCGTGCTTCAGTTTTTCAGAGAGTTCCAGTATGACACACGAATGTCAGGCGCACACATCTCAACAATTTTTCTATATTGCCTTATATTTCAAGCAGTTGTAGGGTCAACAATCATCAATGTATTTTTTTCTTCTTTTATCTACTCGATTTTGTATTATAAAGTTTAAACGTGGAAAATAAATATAATAAAAAATAACCAACAAAACGTTAGTGATTAGCCTAGAAGTATTTTATTTTGAATTTAAAAAAAGAAGCAAAATTTTTTATTTTTAAAGATATAGAATTAAGTATTAAAAGTAAAGATAAAAGCATCTAGATCTATACTCAACTTAAGACAAATGGTTTGAGAACTTACATACACATTATATTCTTGTTTGATGCGCACCATGTGCAGAAATAAAATAAAAAGCCCTAGTGCAAATGCAGTTGAAAAAACATGAATTGTGACATCAAAACCCAAACAAACTAACTACGTAAAATATTACATGCTTTCAAATATCTTTCATTTGCGAGAAAATCAATCTAGGCTCTTAGAGTATACGAGAAATGCTAACGTAAACATTTTACTTTATGAAGCTTGCTATTCGTCTATGACTAATATCAGTCAATTTTAAAAAAAAAATATATATAAAACTATAGATCCAGATGTTGGCACATTTTCTAAAATCACTGAGCGCAAATACATTTTTTAAGCAATAATGAGCCTTAATTAATCTCGACACCAAAATACATTCCTTGTTTAAGGCTAACGTTCGAAAGCAGAGTGGAAAAAAAACGCACAATGCAAATGGAAATAAGTAATACAAACTCTAATGAGTATTTAAACGCAATTTTCAGCAAAGACTTTCTGCTTTTTTTTAAATTCAAAGGAATTCATTCTAGATTACATTAAAGCTCGATTCAAATAAGTAATTCTGAAAGTTAACAAAAATGACGTCATATTAACATGCTACATCACATCAAGAATGTGTCAATATAATGTGCACCACGCAAAAATCTAACAGAAGCATTCACAAACCAAGAAAGTATCATTAACCAACATTCTAGATTACATTAAAAATCATTTCAAATCAATAATTTTGAAACTGAACAAAACAATTATTAAAAAAAAATTGCTACTAAAATTATGGGAGTCGAACGAAAATACATTTTTTTAAAATTCCTTCCCCACCATTGTTGTAAATATTATTAGCTATATTTTCACATTTGTTTCAACCTGACAGATGTTAAGGTTGGCGAGAAATTTTCCAGGAAATCCAGTAAACCTTTTTGGTATTTTATTTTGTTTTGGCCATTGCAGATCCTTAGGACCTCCTTAAAATATTTGCAAATTTCCCGAACCCTCTATCTGGTATGGTTCTGGAGGAGTTGTAGGATCAAGCGTGACAGACATTTCAAATATATAAACGCAATTTTTCCTATGGGAAATTGCGTTAAAAAACAACAACTTTTCCCCAAACTATTTCATTAGAGTATATTGACTACTGACGAAGATTGTCCCACTTGTGCATCAGATATACCGTATTATGCATTAGTTATATAGAGAGCGAAGTCAATAGTGCGCTCGCCTCACAAGCTGAGGGGCATGGGATCTAGCCCACGTTAAAGCCACAGTAAAAAATATTGATGAATGACTATTGCTAAAAAGTCCTCCGCTGACCTGGAGAGGAGATGGGCCCCACCAAGGTCTAACAAGCTCCGAGAAAGTTCTAATTATAACATTAGAACCCCCTACGACCAAAAAAAGCAAAGATAATATAATCCGATCTATCGATCCATTGTTAACAACAGTGTGTCTTTCTTTGAAATTGCCTATTAAGTTGTCTGCTTTGTATGAGATAAAAAAAACCTACAAAATGCGTGTCTCAAAAACAAGACTCTAAACTAAACAAACGCGTTGTGCAATTTGATTTTTTGTTTTTGTTTGGTTGGGGTTTTATCTACGAACGTGTACTTTAACTATTCATTTATCACTCACATCGATAAGACTTCTATACAGCTAAACTTGAAAGTGAGGCTTCAAAGAGCACCATTATTTATCAAGTTCTTTGAAACAGAGGTTCACAGGAATTAACAAGTCTTTACTTGATAAATTTCGGGTGTTGGTGTTCCAGTGCTGTTATTTTATCTCTTATTGCACATTTGGAATGCTATAAATGGGGAAAAGACTGTCGGGAACTTGGCTCGGATTTGAAAATTTAGTTTTACACAATTATTTTTTAATTTGAATGTGAGAAAGGAGAAATGGGTATGTTACCCAGCTCAGTTTTACTTACACACCTGGAATATACCTATAAATAGTCGTCAATGTAGCTGACACTAGTCATACAATTATAAAAAATTATATTCACATTTTCTGTTACATTGGTGTGCAGAATCGTGCAACAGCACCGTTACAATATATCACCTCTGTCCCATTATCTGTTGGTATTATTTTAAAGCACTTTTTATTTATTTGCAGTAGTTATGAGTCTGCATTTGAGTGTAGCCTGGTGTGTATGTGTGTGTGTGTGTGTGTGTGTGTGTGTGAAAGAGAGCGAGAGATAGGTGAAGGGGTGCATGTGTATGTGTGAGAGAGAGAGAGAGAGAGATAGAGAGAGAGAGAGTGAGTGGTGGGGGGGGGGAATGTGTGAGGGTATTGGTGTTGGAATGTTACATCTCAGTTTTGTGACCCAACTTAAAGTTTGTGTACTTAATTAACCTCGATGACAACCGTTTATCTTAAGGACACCAGTTAGTAATCGCCACATTACATCTATATTGCATTTAAATTTTAATCAACTTCCTTTTGAAATTTTAAAGTTTTACCCGCCCCTTATGACAATTAAAGCTTTCCAAACTATATCTCAAATTTGTTTCACTTCCTGATCTCTGACTGAATGGAAACTGTGTACGTTGACAAAAAGCCAATGAAAATACTATTATGAGTAAACGAAAAATAAATTTAAAAGAAACGAGGATTTTACCGTGAGAGAAAAATTAAATAGAAAGAAAATAAGCCAATGAATTTTAACATTTAATTTATTTTAATCCAATTAAAAAGAAATAATTGAAGTATTTCTTTAATATTTTATATGAAAAACATTTGAATGTCTAATTAAATGTGCTATGGATCTAATATTAGAGTAACCACGCAAAAGTTACTTTTAGTTTTGAGGCTTGCTGCCATCACATGTTAGTGAGGTGATTAAAGTAATATATATATATTATATAATATATATAAAAATATGTTTGGCTATAATAAAACCTAGAAAGGCAGCACCTGTAATGAGGATCATCCAAAAAAAGTGCCAAAAAGATGTTGGCCCAAGCAACACAGTATGACAAGCTGTAGCCGACCAGCCCCTCCCCCTCAAACCAAAAAAATTTTAAAAACAAAAAAACAACAACTTTGTTTTTGGCAATGATAGATTTCAACTGAGCAGAGCTCGAAATAGTCGCAAGGATAGGACCCGTAAAGGTAGCCTACCAAAGGATACAAGAAAAAGGATTCCCTTGGCAACACAATCCGGCAAGGTTCAGCAGCCGTTTGGCTAAATTAATAAATAAATATGTTTAGGGTTAATGAACATATACAACTTAAATAAAAAAATTGTTTCCGTGCAAAAATGGAAAAATTTGGAAGTACATTGGACACAATTTTAATTAAGGTACAAACCATAGGACAATGCAGACAATAGGGTTGAACCCATAAGGGAAACAATTTCAAGGCAGACAACGGAAAACACGTCTTAGTGTTTTCGATAAAACTGGTGAAAGAGTTGGGGGGGGGGAGCTAAAAGTACAAGGCATCGGCATGCTTTGAACGATGAAGTATTTTCCTACAGGAATCCCGAGATTAAAATTCATAATGGCGGTGATTTGCTAAATTTGATATTTTATAATGCATTAACAATGTTTTCTCCCTTTATTTGCTGGATGCCCCCCCTTCTCCCACCAATTAAAAAAATCCCAGGCAATCCCAACCGATACAGTTGTATAAATTATCAGTAATAAAGAGACTTCAAGGTCGGTAACCATCGTCCAATTCTAACTACATCACGTATCATATTAGTTTAATTTTAACACAACTCTTCGCCTTTTTTTCTGGCTCGACTTCTAATTTTTAGACATTTGCACAACAAAATGTGCTCCGCCTGGCTAATGTCAAGAAGCACAATTAACACCAAAGCAGTCGTCAAGAAGACGATAGCCATGAAGGCATTTGTCACAGATGACCCTCGCTTATCTACAGCACTGGTCTTCCTCCTCAAAAAATAGCCGGTTTCTTTATTGGGCACGGTCAGCTCTATCGTTAACTTCTTAATGGCTTGTTGAACAGCAGGCTCAGACTTATTCACTCTCATAGTAGTCATCAGTGAGGAGCAAGGACACAACATGCTCTGACGGAAGGTCTTCAAACAGGAACTTTTGTCTGCGGCTAGTCTAAACCCTTGAGGACAAGAGCAGTAGAACGAGCCTGGAATGTTGTGACAGTAGCCCTGACACGGGCTCAATATTTCTTCCGACTCGAATGCATCATTGCTTGAAGTCCCGCTAAAAGACCCACCAGTACAATTCTTTGAGCAGTTGTTAGTGTCAGTGAATATCACAGGCTGATGAGAACGTGACCCGCATTCGTCGATGTCGTCACAGGTGTGATTGTCCTCTGCCAGTTGAAACCCAGGATAACATTCACAGGTGTAAGAACTCAGAATTTTCTGGCAGATTTGATCACACTGGTGTTGGCCAAGCGAACATTCATCAAAGATATGACACGTTGTGTTATCGTCTTCCAAAGTGTAACCTTGAAAACAGGAGCATTTAAAGGAGCCATCTGTGTTGACACAGTCTTGTTCACATAAGTTTTTGTCTACAATGTCTTCTAAACACTCATCAATATCAACACACGTGTCATTGTCAAATTTTGTGAAGCCAGAAATGCACTCACATTCAAAAGAACCTTGCGAGTTGACACATGTTTGGTGTGGGCCCGCACAGTGGTCATATGGCGTCACGCACTCGTCTAAATCGCTACAAGAGCGACCATTGCTCGACAAAGTGTATCCTCTTCTACAAAGACATTCATATTTGTTATTCGTTTCTCTGCAGTCGTGAGAGCAGTTGGCTGTTTGGCAGTGATTTACGTGTTTACACAACAGGAAATAAGATGAGAAATTAAGGATTTCCAAAGGTCCTCTTGACAGTTGGAAATGAGTTAAATTCCTTTCCATATACGTTAGGCATGTAGCATTGCAATCGTGGTAGCATTGGTCGTATATATGGATTTTTTCGTTAATAGTCTCATTTACCCATGAGTAACAATGACCACTCGGTGATAGTTTAGCCATAGAAGTGATGTTAATCAATATGATACTGGAACTTGATGGATGACTTTCGAAGTACGATAATAGATAGCTGGCAACAGCGTTGTACTCACCTTGTGTCTCAAACAGAACAAGTTGTTGTTTCTTGGTAAAACACGTCTCGATGTCCTCTGAAATGTTGTGGGACCCGTTTAGCATACGGTATCTCTGGTTGCCTATTTCAAACGTTACGATATCGAAAGAAGAATTGGTTGTTGGCCAGATACCTGTTGGAAGAATGTTTTTCTAAAGAAAATGCCAATAAAGAAAATTCACGTAGCACAAATTTCCAGATGCATTACGCGGTTTTAAAAATTATATTCTTTTAACTGGTGACAAAATAAGAGGTAAAATTACATCAGGTAATGGAACCTGGAGATTGTATTATTTTTTACTTTTATTGTTTATTACGTTTTACAGATGTCCATGGTATCGAGGAAATATAATTCTCACCTGAAAATAAGCTGGTTAAAAGGAAGAACAAACATTCCAAATACATACTTGAGTGTTGCATTGACAAATTTAGGATAATATAAAGTTATTGATGATACAATTTCAATTATAAGCCCACCTGAGTGATGAAGCGAAAGTGAATTAATTTTTAAAATAATTTTTAGTTTTTCCGATATGTATTTTAGTTAACAAATATTCAAAGAACACATTAAACAATGAATATATTGTAAAAGTTAGAAAAAATAAACATGTGCAATAAACAAACTACGTATAGCTAAAGCGCAAGGATATCAGACCACCAGTGAGCACACGACACAAAGGGACCCCTTTTATAATTGATATTGAACGATATGACATAGATAACCAGAATAAATTTATCATTTTTAAAGAAAACCTGATAAGATGCGGGTGTCACTTTAACTGTATGCACTGTACCAAAATAGCATTAACCGTCTTTGGACGCTATTAGACAAAGAGAAGAATTTAATTTTTAAAAAAATCAATCAATATGTTCGTGAATAAAAAAATAAATTATTCATACGAACTTAAAAATGAATATAAATTATAAAATAGACTCGTAAATTCCCTGTGCATTCCGGTTTATTTCTTATATACCATGAACTAAGTTCAACTCTTAAAAGCCTTCGCAAGACTATTGAGAGCCACTGTGTCTTTTACTCGCACAAGGTTGGGGGCTTGAGTCACACAGTACGTATGATCAGTAGGAAGCCTAATTATTCATTCTGTCTAGTGATTCTGTCAGATTTCTTTCTGAGAGTTTGCACGGTGCGGTCTAGTGTTGTTTTAGTCCCATGTCCTATTCTAGTTTCAGTTTTTATTTCGTTTTTTTTCTGTAATAATTTTAGTTTTAGTCTAGTCAGTGGCGTCGTGAGTGGGGGGGG
>MUZC01000659.1:181657-202110 GCA_002072015.1 Radix auricularia | reverse complement strand
AACAACAACAACAAAAATAGGTAACAATGCCTAGGTACGTAACAATAGTATCACCTGTAAATTGCTAGAACACATAATATATAGTAGAATAGTTAACCATCTTGACAAATATAATGCCCTGCGCCCACATCAACATGGCTTTAGAAAAAAAAAAGATAGTGTGAAACATAATTAATAAGTCTTATAGATGAACTATCAAAAGGCTTAGACAATAATGATCCGATGGATACAATATTACTAGACTTCTCAAAAGCATTTGACAAAGTTCACCACCTTAGTTTACTTTAAAAAAACTTAAATACTTTGGAATATCAGGTCACTTACATCACTGGATCCAAGACTTTCTATTGGGTAGGGAGCATACTGTAATAATCAATTGATCTAAATCTACACCAATAAGGGTTAACTCAGGAGTTCCACAAGGAACTGTGCTAGGTCCCTTACAATTTTTAATTTATATAAATGACTTACCCAACAATATCTCTACAGAAACAAGTAAGGTTATTTGCTGATGATTGTATAATCTATAGAACAATCAAGTCAGAGCAAGATAGCAAAATTTTACAAAAAGTTTTAGATGAATAAATGAAATGGGAAACAAACTGGAGTATGTCCTTCCACTGGAGTATGTCCTTCCACTGGAGTATGTCCTTCCACTGGAGTATGTCCTTCCACTAGAGTATGTCCTTCCACTGGAGTATGTCCTTCCACTGGAGTATGTCCTTCCACTGGAGTATGTCCTTCCACTGGAGTATGTCCTTCCATCAAGAAAAGTGTCAACAAAGAAAAAGAAACAAATCAATTCAAAACATTTATTCCCATCCACCAAAGAAAATATTGATAAACAGAACAAATCCAAAAAGAGCTGCCAGATTCATTACTGGAGAATATTCAAAACTCACAAGAGTAACACCATTAGTTAAATCATTAAACCTTGGAACACTAGAGGATAGAAGAATCAAGAGTAAATTAGTAATTATACACAAAGCAATTAACCCCAATTTAGAAATACCACACAAATATAACTTAATACAACCCTCAGATTGACAAAAGGATAAAAACACCCTTCTTATCCCATTGGCAAGAACAAACACATTCAGGTTTTCTTTCTTCCCGTCATGTATTCGGGCGTGGATGGGTTGCCTGAAGAAACCAGGAAAACCAACACTTTATCATCATTTAAAACTTGAATAAGAATACAGGACTAAACACAAACCATAGATTTACGTTTGACGCAATACTCTGCTGTACAGAAGGAGCGTCTGTAATATATAAGACTAGCCATTTACCCGCGCTTTGCTGCGGAAATTAGGATTTCAGTTAGCGTTGAGAACCCGCGTAACACCAATTCAAAAAAACTATTGATTTTAATCTGATTCAAGATGGATATACTTGGTTCCGCGGTCCCCCATGAGAGGGAATTTTAACATTCTTGTCGGGAGATTGTACTCAACAATTTCCCAAAGTTTCATGCTTCTAACTATACAGGAAATAGGAGAATTAGTGATTTTTAATTTTTATATAGCTCATACAATTTTTTGGGGCTCCATAAATGGGAAATTTAGATTTTTTTCCAATTATCGTCGGGGAGCATGTACTTAAAAAATTTCCAAAGTTTCGCCCTTCTACATACACGGGAAATAGGTCAATTGGTGATTTTTTATTTTTATAAAACCCAAATTAGGAAAAAAAAGTTTTTGGGTCCCAGGCCCCACATAGGCGAGATTTTTAAAAATCCTTTTTCGCAAATTTTTGTAATGAGAGGTAAAAAAACCACTTCCCAAATTTTCATGATTGGAGAATTAGTGATGAGTCGGTTTTTAATATAAGAAAAATTATATTTGGGCCCCGGTCCCCCATGAGAGGGAGTTTTAAAATTCTTTTTGGCCAATTTTCGTCTGGATGTAAATTTCCAAAGTTTCATGCTTCTACTTATACGGGAAATAGGAGAATTAGTGATTTTTAATTTTTATAATGCTCATATAAGGAAAAAACGTTTTTGGGTCCCGGCCCCCATGAGTGGGAAATTTTACTATTTTTTCTTCAAATTATTGCCAAAAGCATGTACCCAAAAATGTCAAAAGTTTCATGCTCCTACATACACGGGAAATAGGAAAATTGGTGATTTTCAGTTTTTATAGAGCCCAAATAGGGAAAAAATGTTGTTGGGCCCCAGCCCCACATGAGCGAGATTTTAAAAATTCTTTTTCGCCAATTTTCGTCGTGAGAGTGTACCCAACAACTTCCCAAAGTTTCATGCTTCTACCTACACGTCAGTGGCGTAGCTAGAGCTTTTGCCGCCCGGCGAGTCTCCAATATGCCGCCCTTTTAGGGGAGGCCCATAATGACGTCACGCACCGTGGGGGGGGGGGGTCACACATTTGACGTCATTCAAACGCGAAACTTTAAATAAAAGTTTCACAGAAATATATGAATACCGACACTTTATTCAATCACGTTTAACGTGGTTTCACGCGTGGTACGATGTTATAGTGCAGTCTTAAACTAAAAACGTATTTAAATGACCAAAATAAAAAAAAAACCGATTTTAAACATGGTCATTTTCAAATAGAAAATATCACTTGTATGGGGGGGAGGCCTTCGTCACGTCACGTTTTTTCGTTTCGTGATCCCTTGTGACGAGGGGGCAGGAGGTGCAAAATCAGCCGAAATCACGCGACCTCATTTATGGACGGCCTTGTAAGTCAATCATATAGTGGTTTTTATACATTAATAAACATGAATAAATAATTGTAATTGAAACGAAGTACATTGTAAAAGGTGGGGTACAATTTTACCATTGCACGCTCTATTTATGTAAGCAGTAATAAAAGAGGCCACGTAAGATGATATACCTCTAAATACTCATTATAATAATAAAAACCCGTAAAAAAACCACGACACTCTATTTCAAAAACTAACATGATACATAGATATAAATAAAATGAGACAAAAGATATTCCAAATTTACATGCAAAAACATTAACAATTAATTTGCTTTTATTGTTTTATTTATACATATATGATTTTTTTAAATAAAAAAGAAATTGTATATATATTAGTATGTAAACATATTTTTTATTATTATTTATACATTTAATTACTTACCTAACTTTCATAGTAGAAAAATCGTGTATTATGTTATCAAAAATGATATTATTTGTAATATCTTGTTCTATGGACAATATTGCAAGATTTTGTAGTCTTATTCACTTATTGTGGAGCGACTATAATTTTATTTCAACTTCAGTTTGGAGAAGCTCCTTCCACAACTAGATACATTGATAACAATTGTTGAAAACATTCTTAGCAAAATTATAATATTGGGTAAAGAATTTTCCAATATTTACTGTTGAATATATTTTAATAGATCAAAGAGGCATTCCCCCCCCCCCCCATTTTTTAACATAATGCCTCTTCTTGTAGTGTAGGTACAGCCAGGGCTGGTCTTAGGCTACTGCAACCTATGCGACCGCAGTGGGCCCCGCTGTTTCATAGGCCAACCTATCTTAATTTTCACTTATTATCCTAATTAATACCTTATCCCTACCCAAACTGAGCCCATGCAATCCTTTTCTTATACTAAGTTGCATAGGGGCCCGCTATTGCTAAGACCGGCCCAGTGTACTGCCTTAAAAACCTGGATCCTTTATCTTTCTATCTCAAACAATTCTTTATCAATGTAAATAAAGAAATTTATTTGATGTTCAAATTTTTCATTTAGTAGGTGAGATGGTATTACACACGAATATTTTCTTGCAAGATCGTGTAACTAATCACCGCGTTCTTTTCTTTTCTTTTATAATTACAAATATGGATAAAAACATTTTTCGATATACTTCTTACTCTAAAGATAGAACAACGTCTTCTGAATTTTCCCCACTCATATTTTTTCTCATTTTAACTCGGTATTCAGTAGTTATCTCCAAATCTCTGTAACAGCGTTCTGTATTAGTGCACCTCTTTGCTCCATGAAATGGGTTTGCATAGTTTGCATTAATTTAAAAAAGACGAGTTCCCACAAATTGAGATATCGTAGAAAAGAAAAAGTTTGCATTGAACTGAGTAAAATTCCAGCATCTGATATCATTTTACTAGTTACTTCAGATGTCAATTTTTCCAAGACGCACAAAAGCTATATGTGCTACTTTAATGCAATAAAAACAAAGTAAATTTATTTTTTTAATAAGTCACCTTACAATAATTTTATGAAACCTGAAACAGTAATATAATTTACTACTTGCAAGTTAATACACAATATTTGAAAAACCATGTCATGTAGGTACTTGTTAGCGCATCATTCTGCGCATGTCGAAATTCCACGCTAAACCTGTCGTGGTGATATTAATACTACATATCACCGGACCAGCAGTGATGTGTTTTTTTTGTTTTTTTTATTTATTTATTATTTATTTATTTTTTTTAGTTTTCCTATAAAAGCGCCATTTGTGACGTATACAGCTTAATTTTCCAAACAACCGTTACCGTTTTTTAAACCATTTAATTTTTTTAACGGTTTTGCGTTAGTTACAACAACCACTATGTAATAAAACAAATGTGGCACGAATCCGTTAATTAAAAGTCAAAAGTGACAACAATTTTGTTTTACTGTGGTTTTCCCCCTTCAAAAGAAAAGTCATGGTTTTCGAAAATGGCTTTAATTTTCAATGGCCCACAAATGCCACCCTTTGAATGAACGACGCCCGGGGCGGACCGCCCCCACCGCCCCCCTAGCTACGCCACTGCTACACGGAAGTTGGAAAATTAGTAATGAAACAAGTTATTCAGTGAGTGACTCAGTGAGGGCTTTTCATTTTATTAGTATAGATAAGATAATAAATAAAAGTTAATTCACTAAACTTCCAATTTCAAACTTAAATCTAAATAGTTGTGATAAATACCCTGGACATTAAAGAACAACGATAACTTATACAATAGACAGATATCATAGTACCAGGCATATTACATAAAATGAAAGATACACAAACAAATAATGTGATTACAAACAATAAATTTTATCTTTATTTACAGAATAATAATCTTTACTAATAAAACCCAAAGCCCTCACTCACTCACTCACTCACTCACTCACTCACTCACTCACTCACTCACTCACTCACTCACTCACTCACTAACTCACTCACTCACTCACGCAAAATTATGACTCGCAAAATTACAAATTAAAAAAACTTTGGAAACTGTTTAAATGTATTTTTACAAAACTTGGAAGATAAAAACTTGATGGCCTATATTACAATTCGTTAGGGCATAAAAATTATATTTCTTTCAATTATTAGTAGCCGAGCGCCCCTAGGCTCTTTCTAGATTAACGTTTTATACATTTTAAATTTAACCATTGGATTTCACTCGATTTTTTAAAAAAAATTATGACTCACAAACATATTCATCATGATTCAAATTAAAATAAGATGTTGTTTTGAACTATACATATTACTCCGATAGGGCCCCCGAACGTCGTTTTAGTTTTTAAAGACATTTTAATAGTAACGGTATATTATAAATCTCATGGCCATTAAACTTTAGGAAGTTTTTGGGTATGCTACAGCGACGGTTTCTGGCATTAAAAGTAAAAACTTTAAAAACACCACGCATTAGGACTTGGGGCCCGTATGTCATTTTTTAACATTAGTTATATTAAAGGTAATTTAAAAAGTGGCTACTGGGTAAATGGATTAATTATTGGCCAAATTTGATTTCTTTAAAATAATAATACAATTTCCTTTGGGGTAATGACCTTCTAATATTTGTTTCTTTGGGGCCGGGACCTAAATATTTTTTTCGTATAATTTAAAGCATTTTTACCTTTAGATTTAAAAACAAACTTAAAAATATAGTCACGTATCTATATCATAAGTAGATTGAAATCCGCAGACCTTAGGAGATATGCACATCCTGCATCCATATTGCACGGGAGCCAGTAAGGTCATTTTAGTACCCATTGGATATTACACTACCTTGACAAATATTGACAAACGAGTATATCAATCATGATTCAGACTGAAGTCAATTGATGTTTTGAGTTGGTATCAAACGGGTTTTCACCGCTTACTAAAATCCTAACTTCCGCATCAGAGCGCGGCTATTTGGCTAGGGTGACCAGTGACCACCCCTAGAGTAAGAAGGCCCATTTTGTTTTTGTTTTTTCTTTTATGAGCTATTTAAAGATTAGTTTAAGAGTTAACTACTGTGTAAATGAATGATCCTTGACCAAACTTGGTGTATATAAGTACGTGAGAGCCTTTATTAAAATACAGCAGTGCGGTGAACTCATAATGTCCATTTCTTCGGGACCGGAGGTACCAAATGTCTTTTTCTGGGTAATTTTTAAGATTTTATCCCACTCCCATTAAAGTTCTCCTCTTACCATTAAAATCGACAATGAAAAATAAAAAGTTTGTGGACAGCTGCACCTATTTGAGGTCCAAGGTCTCCAACACACTGTCCATTGAGGACGAAATAAGCTGTAGAATTGGCAAGGTCACTGCCACAATGGAGAACTGGCATCGGAAAAGAGGATGACAGGTTACCAACGTCTGTGATTTAAGGATGTCTGCCAAAGGGACATGAAAGCAGCTGGAATACGCACAAGCCACTGGGGGTGTAAGGCAGAAGACCGATCTACGCGGCGCAAAGTTGTAAAAGAGGGCGTCATAGTAGCCGAGGAACGAAGGATAAAGGAATCTACGCAACATCCTGCTATCCATCCATCTATCCTCTATAATTTGTTACTATAATGTTTTTTAAGCAATAATAATTAATGTTCGATGGAAATTGATAATTTAAAAACTCTTCTGTCAATAAAGGGATTTTTGTATCTTGTCTTTTTTAAAATCAGTTAAGTAAAAATTTCTATTGAAAAATTTTCCATTAATGACAATTTCAGTTAAATTTTTAAAACCATTTTGTGTCTTTATTACTTTACGTTAATGGGAAATGTTGAAAATGATATGCCTCTGTGTAATCTGACAACTGCGATACCAAACAGTACATATCTATCACAAATAAATGATTGTATTACCATCATAAATTTCGACCATTTTTAGACAACTGGTTTCAGCTTTGTAAGGCTTCACTCGTCATCATCATCATGTGTCCTTTGGGTTCCTTGTGGAACACAGGGCCTCTGTCAAAGCTCGCCACTGTGCACGGTCCCTTGCCAGTCGCTTCAATTCTTCCCAGCTCTTTCCAGTTCTTCTAGCCTCATCTAAACATGCTCCGTCTCCATGTACGCTTGGGTCTTCCTCGCTGGCGTTTGTCCTGGGGGTTCCAATCAAAGGCCTGCCTCACCCTGCTGTTATCTTTCCGAGGGGTGTGTCCAATCCATCTACATTTCCTTTCCATGCTTTGTTGTTCTACTGAGGCTTGAGTCTTACACGGTACAAAAATACCCACAAGAAGTAACGTTACTTTTAGCAGGTCAACATCTTGTCATTAAAAAAAGTTGTTATTTTCTATGGCTGTGCTAACTACTTCATGATGAAGTGAGGTTAGACCTTCACCCGGATAAACGGCTGCGAAACAAAACGGTCACCATACAAATTGTTTCCATTTTTTTAAACTTACATTTTTAAAATACTTTTTTTTCAAGCGCTTGTCAATCTTTCATCCTTAAAAAAGTGGTCAAATTAAAGATTTATTTCTTGCGATGTTATTATATTATTTCTTCTCAACAACCAACCGTTACTTAGTACCATATCGAGTGTAATGTTATTAAATTCTTTCTTGTGGTGTTCTTATTATTATTTCTTACGAACTAAACCAGACACTGAATCGATGAGTAAAAATTCTAATTTTATATTGGATTGTACTTTGACTATTTGTCCATATATTACTCCAAGGTCGTTTTGACCAGAATATATCCGTGTATTATCTAGCCTAGGCCAGAATATACCCCTCATGCCAGAAAATATCCCTTTGACAACATGGGGATATATGGTAAAAAAAAATTTGATTAATAACTTATTAGACTTTCTCTTCATGTTTTAGCTCGGCCAGAGAAATTAAACTCCTCTCTTAAGTAGAAAAATTGTTTTAATATTTTAAAAAATAATAATAAGTAAATATTTTACGATGAATGAATGGAGCATGACCATTTATTTGAAACTGAAACTGATGATGTCGTTGTCTGGTTTTTAAAATATAATTTTTAAAAATAATTTCAACAATTCAAGATCAAAAGTTACAGTCTATCGAAACATATATAGAATCAGCGTTTTTCTTTTTTTTTTTCATTTAACATAAACTTAATCAAGCAATACATGATTATTTTTAAACAATAATTTAAGAGTGGTTATATGTATTGCTTTTCAAATGCGTGCAAACTACTGCAAACCCTTTGGATTCCTTTTAAGTTTCCTTTTATAATCTTATCTTATCATTTACAGACGCTCCCTCTATACAGTAGATTATTAAGTCTACTATTATCATTGGTTATTTCTAGTCTTGCATTTTTATTAGAGTTTTAAATGTTGATAAAGTTGGTTTTTCTATTTTCCTCAGCCAACTCATTCCACACTTTGATTCAAGTATTCAAGTGATTGTTATGTATTACTAGTGTTCACTTGTTGAATTACTTTATCTCTGAGGAGGTTGTCCTCTGTTCCTGTTAGAATGTAGCTTTTTTTTTTTTTTTTTTTTTTTTATAGTCCCATAACCTCTTTTTATCGAGGTCGTAGAGGATTCTAATGTTTCCATTAGAATATTCTCGGGCTTAATAGACACTGGCGGCGCCCATCCAGGTCAGCGGAGGACTTTCTAAGCGTTAGTCATTGCACAGCATTTTTTTATAGTGGCTTTTCGTGGGCTTGAACCCACGCCCCTCAGCTTGTGAGGCGAGAGCACTATTGACTTCGCTACCCAGCTTATACCCTTAATATGTACGTTTCGCTTGTTCAATATCTCGATTGTTGCCATAATATCCAAACTTGTCAAATAGAAGGTTTAAGAGTTAAGATAAGACATTTTCTTTTTGATATCTGTTTCTTCACCTGTGCTTTCTTCTTCATTTTAATGTAGGCTCCCATTGGCATTACCATTAACAGAATCATCAGGTCACTGCTTGGGTGAAGAAACATGTTTGTTGCTCTAAACTTTTATTAAGGATTATACAAACTGTGGAAGCATCAGTTGATTCCTGGCTGCGTGTATTTATGCGATCAAAGTTACACTCTTGGTGTGACTTGGTTGAATGGATATTGGTATTCACGGTTAGATTCAGCATTTTTTGAATTGTTGTATGTAGTTCAGCACACCGGCTTTGATGTTGTCCAAATAAGTTTATGGTTTAACTGTTCCATATCCGCAGGTCTGAGATCCGTAGGTAGCTTGACTCTTCGTCCATACATAATTTCAAAAGGAGTGCACCCGGTTGAGGCATGTGCAGGTGAGGTTTGCACTGGTATATTGTTCAGTCTTGGTGTCTTCTTGATGTTTTTGGCCTTAGGATAAAACATTTTATCAGGCTTTTATATATTTGTGAACGTCTATTCCAATAACAACGTTCATAGATTGAGGATGTCTTATCTCGGCCAATATGGGCACCAAAATTTGGATTGACATGAAACGTCTTCAAGATATTTGGCAGGTGACTTTTATTTAAAAATTCATTTTCACCACGGTAAATAATGTATCCCTTTCTTTGGCTTCACAAGGCTTTGCAGTTTGACTAAATTGTGTCTTGGCAGTTGACCGTTTCTCTGAAGGTTAATCAAGGATTCACTGGGGGTACTTAACTTTTTTTGTAGAGTAGAATTGAAAAAACTGATCATTTAGTTGGTCTTTCATGGTTGACAAAGTTTGTGCTCTAGTCGTTTTGGATTTTGTTTTTAAAGTTTCGGAATCCTTTTCGTCAACTCTGTAAAGTTTGGCCTAATCCAATAAGGTTGCCATTATTTGCAAATTTGTGTTACTCATTTATATTTACGCCTTTCAAAAGAAATACGGCTTGTTTAAAATAAAATAATGGGGCGCAACGAAGTCAGAGGTTCTCTTGAATGCAGACAATAGATGAATACATGGTTAGCGGACAATCCAACATCGGTGAAATCCAATAAGGATGACCGTACTGATTTAAAAAGTAACAGAGGTAAAAATGAATTGCACTGAATAAAAATAAAATAATTTGCACTACTAGAACAAAGGTTTCTTTGGAATGTCTTAAGACGCCACGAAGGCAAACCGAGCCACAGATGATGGTTCGGGAATACGACAAGCAACATTGGGGAGGTCAAACGACGTTTACCACACATTAAGTCGTCCTTTAAATTTTTTATTTTGATGTCAGCGTTTATTCAGATACATTTTTTTTAAAAAAAAGGATAGTGTCATGATATATTTATTTCAAAAACAAAATAAAGAAAGGCCTCAAACATTGTTCTCTGTAACATTTCAAATGTATGAAAGGAGAGAAAAAAGAAAGAAAGAAAGAAAAAAACCCAAACATTCATGCATAATTTGAATTAAATTCAATAATTTAAAAAAATATGTAATGCCATACTCAAAATAATTAAATAGAAATTATTTTTATTAATAAGCGAGGTACACTAAATAAAAGTACACAAGCGTTTGAAAAGTTACAACTATAGTCCATATCGCACTTAATTTATTTCTATTTTAAATAATCAATTCATATATTGCTTGGTTTAGTCAACTAAAAAAATTATTTAAAAAGTATATACATATATATATATATAATTTTTAAAATAATTTTAATATATATTTATAAACCCATTGATTTCATCTTTATTTGTGTAGACTGTAAATTTAGATAAAAAGTTACCATCCTGTAACATTTAAAAATGAATTAAATTATTTTATCATTATTATTTTATTTTAAATAAATCATCTTTCCCACATTAGAAATGAGTTTCAGTTCTCTGACAAAGCTTAAACTCCAAAGGAATAACAAAACAGTACCACTGTGGAAATTAATGATCAAATTATCGATTAATCGGTAAAAAAATCGATTAAAATTATTTTAATCGATAAAATAGCGATTAAAATCAAATGAAATGTTTTTTGTTGTTTTTAAAATTGATTTATTAATAAATATAAATTAAATTTATTAATAATTAATTAAAGTTTTTTTTTTAATCTACAAACTTCTCCATAAAAAAAAATTAAGTATAAAGCGGTTTTATAAGGAAAATGATGTAAAAAAATAAACATCGTTTTTACTTATTAAACAATAACAAAATTTAAATTCATTGAAATTTATGGTACTACTTATAATTAAAGATATATCCTAACAATATTTTTTAAAATTAAATCATTAAGTTACGAGGATTTTTTAAAATGCCCTAAGGGGGCACAAAATGTGAAGAAAACAGCAAAAGTGATTATTAGGTCTTAGAAAAAAAAATCATAACTTTTGAACCACTTGGGACAAAAAGATTATTTTTATGTTTTTGTTTACCATAAATCAATTTCTATATGGCTGTATTATCTTTATGTTTTAAAAATGAATTTGAAATGTTCATCCAAGTGCCTAAACTTTAATGCGCTGTCTTTATTAATTTAATTTATCTTTATTGCTAACTATGTTTTAAAGATGTATACTTGTTTTTAAATATTTTTATAGTTAAATATTAAGTAACACTTAAACTTGTATTATGTTAATAACAAATCCTGATTCTTTTTTTAAATTTAAAATAAAAATAATTTTAATTGCAATAGGTTTTTAAATATATTTTTATAACTCATTGGACCTTTATGTATCATGCCTTGAAATAACACACGAGAAATGAGAATTAGCAATATTTTCCATTCTTAATATGCATTTTCTTTCATCGGATGCTCAACTTTGATCTGTTTTTGTGTTATCTTATCTTATCTTATCTTATATGTTACAGACGCTCCTTCTGTACCGAAGATTATTGCGTCCTATGTATTTCTATAGTTTGTGTTTAGTCATGTATTCTTACTAGAGTTTTAAATGATGATAAAGTGTTGGCTTTCCTGGGAAATAACTCTTAACTATTTTGTTATTTCTCTTGAAATTTTCAGTTTAATGACGTCATACATCTTTATTTTTAGCTTTATCAAAATTATCGAGTAATTAAACGGTAATTTTTCAAAAGTTAACAAGGAAATTAAAAATAATCGATGACAGCCCTACTAAATAGCCATTCATTCATTTTTACTATATATCCTCAGGTTGTCAAATGGTTATATTCTTGCCTGGTGTTGTATATTTTGGCCTAGGCCAGTGTAACCCTTATCTTATCTTATCTTATCTTAGATATACAGACGCTCCTTCTAAGCAGAAGATAATTGCGTCCACAGACCATGAGAGATGATCTGTTGGCAAGTGATGCAGCGGTCACAGGCCACGGCTATAGGGGTTCCACGCATTACCCCAGCCGCCTAACTATTGTCTAGTTAGGTACCCATTCGGAGCTGGGTGACTCGGGGACTCCTCAGGCCCCGAGAACAAATCCTCACCTTCGTGTGGATTCGAACTCGTGACCATCAGTATAACAGTCGAGAGCGCTACCTCTCGACCACCACGTCCCACCCCTGGGGTATATTCTGGTCGGGGCTTTAATCTGTCCTGTTACACCAGGATCCAACTGACGTTAGAAAATCTGATGAAAAAAAATGCTGAACAGGATATGGTAGCCTGAAATAGACCGTATAAAACCCCGACTGTATCGGCAAGCCACAGGAGCAGTCAACCAGGGCAGGCTTTAGGCATAGGCAAGCTAGGCAGCCGCCTAGAGCCTCCGATTAGTGGGGGCCTCACACAAAAATAATAGAAAACATGTATTTAAAGAGTCAATTACAACCAAGGTAAAAACAACCAGAACTAACCAATCATGCCAATACCCTAACCTGATGATTATTTTTAAATAGTTCATGTTTAAAATGTAATATTTTGAAATGTACATTTATTTGTTCGGACACATTTTCACATCATTGACAAACGTGCAACCTAAATTTACGCTAATACACAACTGTTGATAATTAAATGTTTTAAGTAGTAAGTAAGCATATGATCACGCAAGTAGCAACATATAAAAACGATTCTAAGCAAAGGTTGGATGTAGAAATTAAGCTGAAACTTCCCTAATTTCTCAAGGTATACATTTTTTTTCTTCTTTATAGAGCTTAGCAACGACTACAGCTGAACAAAAAATAAAATAAGAGATTACTTTAGCAGTCTGGTATGGCTAATTTTTAAATATACTTTAATTTTTTATTATTATTATTTTAATTTGTTTGTGTGTGTACTTTGGTATGTTAAGTTTTAATTATGTCTCGAATACGGAAAATGTATGAAATAAGTCGATATGAAGGAAATAGCGATTGGAAAAAAACATGTCCAGTCTTCCAGCTGATAACGAATCGTCCAAGAAGCACATTGGTTCCATCGGAGCTAGGATTGAAAAGGTAAATCGGTTAAAGGAAGGAAAGACGATTGACAAAGACGTAAAAATAGACTAAGAGCTGCAAAAATGTTTTACAAAAAATAATTTCAAATTTTTATTTTTTTGCATAAATAAATTTACCAATCGTGTCACTGTAGATCTATTGTTTATATCAGAAATGGACATTTTAGGGATTGGTTGAATTGTTCGGAAAGTTTGATTCATGCCTAGAAGATCATTTACGACCTTTAGAAAACGAAGAAATGCATGATCAAACTGAGGTAATTAATCGGATGACGCCTTGAAAATGTTCAAAATCCGAAACATTATTACATCATTATGGACTCGACTGCATACCTGATGCTGTTTACCAAGAGCAAATGAATATTATTTTACGAGTATGCAATATTGTGAGTACGCCAGTAGAAATCAATGAATATTTTGTGGGATTCACCGCTGTCGGCGGCAGCTCTGGTTTAGGTTTCGCGGAAGCATGCTTCAAAAAGCTTAAATATCTGAATTTTTGTTTACAAAAATGTGAAGCCAAGAATAGGATGATAGAGCAAATATGAAAGGCTTCAATCATGGTGTACAAAAATGTGTACTTAAACTCAATCCGAAATCATTTTATGTGCCATGTAGATGTCACAATCTCAATAGAATTCAAAGATACATAGAGAAATCTTTAGTGGTTGCAAGGACATTCTTTGGAGTTTTGCATCAAATTTATGTTTAGATAGGTGCTACAACACAGCGAAAGAAGATCTTGAAAACTTATGTAAGAATCTTACAGAATAGCCTATTTACGATACACGCAGGGAATGCTGGATCGTTACTATTAAAGCTGTTCGAAATCAAATAGTAGCAGTGT
Organism: Radix auricularia; assembly: GCA_002072015.1. Classification (NCBI taxonomy): domain Eukaryota; kingdom Metazoa; phylum Mollusca; class Gastropoda; family Lymnaeidae; genus Radix; species Radix auricularia. The sequence continues at coordinate 187,851 of MUZC01000659.1, read as the reverse complement.
ACGATGCATTGGTGGAAATGTCTGAAAATGCCCACGATCCTAAATCAAGGACCAAAGCAACTGGATTGGCAAAACATCTTTTTAAAGATCAATTTTTGGTAACTTTAGACATCTGTTACTATTTATTGTTTCACATGATGTAAAGGAAAGACATGCAGCTTGACATTGCACTGGAATGTATAAATAGTGCAACCGAGTTCCTGAAAAAATATAAAGAGAATGGATTTGGGTCCGCTCAAATTTCGTTCACAGAATTGGCTCAAGAATTAGGGATGGAACCAAAATGAAATCATATTTACAGCTGTCATAACTTGAGACAATGGAAAGTGAACAAACATTTCGACTATAAAAGCATATATAAGACATCGACAGATTTTTAAAAAAAAAGAAAATCGAGTGAAGTTTTTAAAAAATGCTTTGTTAGATCAAGAATTCTTGTCATTGACTGCAAGTTGTGAGCAAATGGAACGACCCTTTAATATTTTGGGATTTTTGTACATAAAATAAAAAAAAAAAAAAAAAAAAAAAAAAAAAAGCAGAATTCAACCAAACGATTTGATGATATGTTGCACGGATTTGAATATTATGCTCAAAGAGGTATCTAGTTCAGATATTGATCCGAAGGATTAATGCAGTGAATTAATAATGATCTCCAACATTGTCCCAGACACGTTATTTTTTCTTCTCTTTAAGTTTTATTTATGATTATGGTTTGACTTCTCCTGTTCAAAATGTCGCTAGAGCCATTCGTATAGCATTGACAATTCTGATTGCTGTTGCATCGGAAAAAAAAAAATGTCCGAGTAAAGTTAAAATTAATTTTTAACAATTATTTGAGAAATGCTATGATGCAAATGCAAGAAGACCTGAACATTCGAAAAATGGCGGTGGTTGGACACTTCGACCCCGGACGATTCGACCCCGGACGGTTCGACCCTGCCAGTTTGACTCCAGGACGTTTCGTCCCCAGGACGTTTCGACCCCAGACGTTTCGACCCTTTCGTTTCGTAACTGTGAATTTTTTTTTCATTTATAATTTATTTTACTACTATTATTATTTTTAATTAATTTTTTGTATATTATGAATTAAACATTAAAAACAGAATTTCAACTCTTATCCCAAACACACTTAAAAAAGACCTAATTTATAATTGGGTTTTAAAAATGTATAGATCTATATTTAAGTATTTTAAGTGGTTCAAAAATTTTCACTGTGATTAAAAAAAAATGAATTTTTAAAAAAATATTTTTTTTAAGGTGAACAATGCACCTCATTAGGCGTTGGAACCATTACAAACGTGATTTACTACTTGTGTTCCTTAACACTTGGAGACCTCCCTCGCAGATACTGATTTTAATAAGACGTTCAAAGTTGTCAGTATTTTTAAAGTTACAAAATTTCAATAGTTAATGCCGTCGCGTATCATACAATAATAACATTGAAGCTGCTAGGGCCGTATGACCTGTCTGAACGTTAAGCGATTGTTATTTACATTTTTTCCGCCGCTTACATACATGTCACAAGGGCTAGGAGACTCAGTGACCACCACGTCACGTCGTGTGCCGTGTGCTGCGAAGGTTATGAGAAAGGTAAATAAAGTGAGGTGGGGGTGCAGCGAGAATGTAGGCACCTTTAGAAAGGACGATCTGACCACATTGTCTTTTTATTGCCCGATTACATCGGATCCGGATTGGGGTGAAGTTAGATCTAAGATACGTTTCCTTAGAGGAATAGGGCATTTATCATAATCATGAATGTACCTTGAATGTTGACTGGTTTTACGTGTATATACTTTTTAAAATCATGGTAATTAAAAACGTTACAAATAACTATTTCAAACTGAATGTAATTTTTAATCCATAATAATATAATGTTAAATTATTTTTATACCATAAACTAAATTTTTTAAAAGTATATATTAAAAAATAATAATACATTTCTACGGTGTAGATACAAAGGGGTCGAAACGTCCGTGGTCGAACTGTCCGGGGTCGAATCGACCGGGGTCAAATCGTCCGGGGTCGAACCGTCCGGGGTCGAACCGACCGGGGTCGAAACGTCATGGGGTTGAACTGGCAGGGTCTAACCGTCCGGGGTCGACTCATCCGGGGTCGAATTGTCCGTAATTCGAAAATGGCATATATCGAATGAGATAACGTCCAGTCTCTGATTCATTCACAATTTTTGCAGACTGCTGCCATCTAAACACAAAAGGTTTATTTTTGTTGAATGTTTATGACAACTGCTCCAATATGTTTGCATAGATTCAGTTATTTGTGGATTTAGATATAAATACAGGTAGTTTTTAACTAATTGTATAATTTTATTTTTTCGATATTTATTAATAACTTTTCTATTACATTTAGGGCCACCAAATTCACTTCGCCTAGGGCCTCCTATTCCCTAAAGCCGGCCCTGAGTCAACACTTACATAACAATGTCACAGTCGACTAGGCTCTTTGCCACCACTCCCCCCCCCAACCCCAAAACTATTTTAAAAGCTTTGTCAGCCAATTAGATGAAAAGGATGAAAAAGCCAAACACAAATAGAGAAAAGGCTTACAAACGGGAAAACAACTTGATAACGTACAGGTGTATATTTCCGAAATTTCGTGTATCCGGACCTTTTCAGTCTTCATAATTTTATTTTGTGAAAGAACTGCGAGTGAAAAGAAGTCGTTACAGCAAACAATTACAACAAAGATTAACATTACAGGTAAAATATACTTAAGTCATAATGAAAAAGAGTATATGGATTTGTGTAATATTTCTGCATTAGGTCTTTAAAATATAAATATACTGCTTATTGAAAGAAGACTTTCGTAATATTAATTAATTAAAATCAGGAGTGTCTCACTGCAAAATATATTAGTTTTATTACTTACAATCACTTTGTATTTTGTAAACATAACAAGTTTGTGGTCAGATCTAGCAACCGAAACAAAAAAAAGTTAGTAAGTATTCGATCTTATTTTTCACGTTTTGCTTCCTTGATTAGATGCAACTAAATGATTTTGATAGTTTTAACACGTCATGTTTAAGATTAGCATTCAATGTTTAATTCGATAGTGTTGGATTTGCACATTCTGAAAGATTGATATGTAAATAACTAAATTAAAAGCTTATTTTAGTAGTAAGAAATTGGTAAGTGCATAAAAAACTATATTTGGGCCCCTGGCGCCCAGCAAGGGATATTTTAATTTTTTTCCCCCTGCTGCCATCGTGGAAGTGTATTTTAAAAAAACCCAACGTTTCATGCGTTTACCTATTTAGGAAATGGGGGAAATAGTGCTTTTCAATTTGTATATAGCATATATTAGGAAAAAAAACGTTTTTGAGGCCCCGGCCCCAATGAGTGTAAATTTTAAAATTATATTACGCCAATTTTCGTCGTGAGAGGGTACCCAACAACTTCCAAAAGTTTTATGTTTTTACCTACACAATGAATTGTGGAATTTGTGATGAGTCGGTTTTTAATATAAGAAAAAGCTATATTTAGGCCCCCGGCCCCCAATGAATGGGAATTTACCATTCTCTTTCACCAAATTTCATCGGGAGTTTGTACTAAACAACTTCCCAAAGTTTAATGCTTCTACCTACATGGGGAAAGGGAGAATTATTGATAATCAGTTTTTATATAGTTTATATTAGGAAAAAAAATACTTTTGCCCCCCCCGGCCCACAGTAAGAGATATTTTAAATATTTTTTCACCTGCTACCATTGTGAAAGTGTAATTATCAATTCCCCAACGTTTCATGACTGTACCTACTCGAGAAATAGGAGAATGCGTGATTTTCTATTTTTATAAAACTAATATAAGAAAAAAAAAGTTTTTTTGGGCCTCGCCCCCCCATGAATGTGTATTTCAAAATTCTTTTACACCAACATTCGTCGTGAGAGGGCACTTAACAATTACCCAAAGTTTCATGCTCCTAACGAATGTTCATTCTCTGTTGGGTCGAGCCGTTAGGCTCTTAGGACCCGGTTCGATTTTTTGCAGGCGAGCCTCATCATTCGGGCATCGCCATAGAGGTAATCCTCTGCAGGTACCGCAACTTCACCATCCAAAACCCCGTCCAACTCGGGGCAACATTCTAGTACGTGGGCCACCGTCTCCTCCGGGCCCGCGACAGGCTAGTTCCCTCCTGTTGTCAAACTTGTACAGGTAGCTTCGTATTGGACAATGATCAGTCCTCAACCGTGTTGTGAGCGTCTGATTACTACGTTCAAGTCTCCACCAAGGGTCACTTTTGCTCGGTCGCGGCATTTTCTGGTATACCTTCCTGGCCGTATTCCCATTTGCCCAGCCCTCAAGCCACTTCTCACCGAAATGGCCATTTAGCCACGACCTGACCCCCAGTTGGGTCAAGGGCTTATCGGGTTGGGGCTGGGCTGCGTCTGCCTTAGCCAGTGCGTCGACCCAATCTGATTGGGTCGTACCGCAGTGTCCGGCCATGTACTGTAGGACTACTCTGCCACCACGTGCCAGGATTTCATCTACTATCTCCAAAATGACACCTACCGTCTTGGCCTCCAGAGAGGATCGATCCAAGGTCTCGAGCAAAAACCGAGAATTGGGGAAGACCACGACGGTCGTGAAACTCTTTCTCTTCGCTAGACGTTCATGCTCCTAAAAACATGGACAATTGTAGAGTTAGTGATAAGTCGGTTTTTAATATAAGAAAAATGTATTTGGGCCCCCAATTAGAGTGAATTTTAACATTCTTTTTGCCAATTTTCGTCGGGAGCTTGTACTCTGAAAATTTACCTATATGGGAAATAGGAGAATTGTTGATTTTCAATTTTTATATACCTCATATCATGTCAAAAAACAAAAAAACAACATTTTTGGGGTCCCAGACCCCATTAGTTGGAAATTTAACGTTCTCTTTTGCCAATTATCATCGGAAGCAAGTAATAAAAATTTTTACAAAGTTTCATGCTTCTACCTATACGGGAAATTGGAGAATTAATTATTTGAATTTGTAAATAGCTCATATAAGGGGGGAAAAAACTTTTTGAGTGCCCCATTATTTTTTGGCCCCCGTACCCCACTGGGTGGGAATTAAACATTCTCTTTCACAAATTATCATCGGGAGATTGTACTCAACAGCTTTCTAAAGTTTCATGCTTCTACCTAAATGGGGTAAAGGAGAATTAGTGATTTTCAGTTTTTAAATTTGGGCCCCGGCCCCCCAGTAAGAGATATTGCAAATATTATTTCACCTGCTAGCATCGTGAAGGTGTATTTATCAACTGCACCGTTTCATGAGTCTACCTACTCGGGAAATAGGAGAATTTGTGATTTTCAATTTTTATATAGCTCATATAATGAAAAAATTGATTTTGGGGCCAAAGCCCCTATAAATGCGAATTTTAATATTATCTTTTGCCAATTATCGTCGGAAGCATGTACTCTATAAATTTCCAAAGTTTCATGCTTCTACCTACACGGGAAATAGAAGAATTATTGATTTTCAATTAGTATATAGCTTATAATAGGGGGGAAAAAACGTTTTTTGGGGCCCCGGCCCCCATGAGTGTTCACTTCTAAATTCCTTTATTTTCCAATATTCGTTGTGAGAGGGTACCCAACAACTTCCCAAAGTTTCATGCTTCTACCTACACGGAAAACAGAAGAATTTGTGATTTTCAATTTTTTATATAGCTCATATTAGGGAAAAAAGTTGTGGGGGCCCTAGCCCCACATGAGTGAGATTTGTACAATTATATTTTGCCAGTTTTCGTCCAGAGAGAGTACCCAAAACTTCCCAAAGTTTCATGCTTCTACCTGTACGTGAAATAGGAGAATTAGTGATTTTCAATTTTTATAGAGCTCAAATCAGGAAAAAAATGTTTTTGGGCCCCTGGCCCCCACATGAGCGAGATTTTTTAAATTGTTTTTCGCCAATTTTCGTTGTGAGAGGGTAACCAACAACTTCCCAAAGTTTCATGCTTTCAAAGTTTCAACACGGTAAGTTGGAGAATTAGAGATGAATGAGTGAGTTAGTCAGTGAGGGCTTTCCCTTTTATTAGTACAGATAATTTCTTTAATCTTTGCAGCAGTCCTATTTTACCACGTTTTTCTTAGTTTGCTTTCTTGTCTTTCCGGGGCAAAAATTGAATTCCTTTTTTGAACCACTTCTGATCATCCAATTTTGATGAAATTTTGCATGCATACTTGATTCACAT
>MUZC01000659.1:166018-180493 GCA_002072015.1 Radix auricularia | reverse complement strand
CCCCCCCCCCCCCCCAACAAAAAACAAACAAACAAAAAATTAACACTTTATTTACTCTTTGAAAATAAGTATGTTTCAAATCACTTTTTTGTTATTTAAGTATTTATTTAGTGTAGGTCTACATTGTAATATTGTAAAACGCGTGAAGCTATGTAAAAGACATTTTATAAATTGTAAGCAAGTGATTCTCAAACTTTTTCGTATCATTAGACCGGCAAGAATTTTTCCATTTCACTAGGTAACATTGTATTCTTTTCCCGTTTTGACATGATTTTCTCTGTATTGACTTGATAGCAAAATGAACAGCTTAAAGCCCTATAAGATTAAGTATGAATTCGGCTTGTTTTATATATTACACTTTTTTAAAAAAAAACATGTTTAGTTGCAAAGGAATAGCAAGAAAGCTAACGAACAATATAGCTGTAATGTCAAAAACCATTAGGAGTGATTAACCTTCGCGATTAAGCACGTGAATGTGACTATTGATACTACAAGGATCATAGACCTTGAATATATAGATACAAAACAATTCCTCAAATCTATTTCGATCTTATAGTGACAGTATTCATGTTAAGTATATGCACATCAAAGGCATTAATCTAGAATTATCACATTAATATCACATCTCATGTTTTCTAAAAAAATTTAGAGGAATATGGCAACTACTGTACGAACCCAACATTTGTGCAGGAAAGTAGGGTGTCATCTTGTGCGTCACAAAATACAATAATTCTTGCAAGTTGAAGACTGAAATGATGCTATGACATGATTAAAAATATCCAATATTATCATAACTTTTTACTCCGAAGCTCACAAGTTTTTTTTTGTTTTGTTTTTTTAATTATTTTACTCTTTAGGATTTCACGTACGTCACTCAACAGTTGTAAATATAATGTCGCCAATGGACGAGGCGTGTTTAAATTGTTGCATTCTCTTGTAGAATTTATAAACTAAAGAAAAATACATGGCTACTATTTGGCTACCCCTGTCGAACTGTTTGACAAGGGGTCGGTAAACAGCGATAAATTATCTCGTTTGTGGTAAAAAGGGAACTCTTGGGGGTAATGCTGAATCATTGTGGGCATAGAAAATTTGAGAGAATCCGCTACTTTTGGGTTAACAGTAATGTTAACATAAACTTTATAATTTTAATATTTAGGTTTTTTTTTCAAACCGTTTAACCGGCCTTCAAAAAACAAAATGTGTTAGCATTCTTAGATTTTATTTTACTTTAATGCATACAAATTAAACATTGACTATAAATCATTTTTGTTAACTTCTTTGTTTATAAAAAAAAAGTTATTTAAAAATAACATTTTAAAAATGTATTTTTTAAAAATCCCTCAATTGACTGACGGGCATCACGTAAGAAAGAGTTCGGCGAACAGGGGTATATTACCTCATCTGGGGTCAAAAGGGAATTTTTTTTTGGGTAATGCAGACTCATTTGGGACATATAACTTCAGTGGCGTAGCTAGGGGGCGGTCTGCCCCGGGCGGCACTCATCTAAAGGGCGTCATTTGTGGGCATTAATTTAAAAATTGAGCCATTTCCGACAACCAACCTTTTTCTTTTGAAAGGGAAAACCAAGGTGATACAAAAATACTATTAATTTCGAATTTTAATTAGCGGATTCACGCAACATCTGTTTAATTTCATAGTGGTTGGTAGTGTAACTAACGCTAACTCGTTCAGAAATTAAAAATCACTAAAAAAAAATATTTAAAAAAATTTAAAAAAAAAAAAAAATCGATTTGTTTGGAAAATTAAGCGGCATGCGTCACAAATGGCGCTATTATAAGAAAACTGCACAAAAAACAACACATCATCGCTGGGCCTAATAATATGTAGATCTACTATTAATATCATCACGAAAATTTTTGTGTGGAATTTCGAAACGGACAGAATGATGAGCTAACAAGTACCTACATGACATGGTGGTTCAAATATTGTGTTTAACTTGCAAGTATTAATTTACATTACTGTTTCAGTTTTAGAAAATTATCTTAAGATAACTTACTAAAAATGAAATTTATTTTGTTTTCATTGCATTGAAGTAGCACACATAATTTGTGTTTTTCATTTTAATATTGTTATTCATTAAAAATGCTACGTCTATCCAAATAAAGCAATGCAAAAATAATTTGAATTTTTCTATTTTATGGAAAATTATTAAGATTTAGCGCAAGAACATGAAAATATTCAAATTTATCCGTTAATAAACATCGCTATAACATAAATATTTTTGAAAACAACATATTTAAAAATTTCATAGGTCTTGGAAAAAAAATTGACACCTGAAGAAGTAACTAGTAAAACGAGATCAGATGCTGGAATTTTACTCAGTTCAATGCAATATTTTTTTCTTTTCTATAGTATCTCAATTTATGGGAACCCTTTTTCTTTAAAATAAGTAAAGCCAACCCATTTCATGGAACAAAGTTATGTGCTAATACAAAACACTGTTATAGATTAAAGAGAGTTGGAGACAGGGGCGTAGCTAGAGGTTTTGCCGCCCGGGGCGGTCTCCAATATGCCGCCCTTTTAGGGGCCGCCCATAAATGACGTCACGCACCGGGGGGGGGGGTATTTGATGTCATTAAAAACGCGCAATTATAAATAAAAGCTACACTGAAATATATGATTACAAAAACTTTATTCAATGACGTTTTACGTGTTTTCAAGCGTGTTACGATGTTAGAGTGCAACCTTAAACTAAAAACATATTTAAATGACCAAACAAACAAAAAAATGATTTTAAACATGCTCATTTTCAAATACAAAAACATTGAGGAATGGGTCTAATTTATCGTCTCGTGACGCCGTATGACGAGGGGACAGGGGGAGAATAATCAGCCGAAATCACGTGACGTCATTTATCGACGGCCTCTTAATTAAGTTATTCATATGATGGTTTTTATAAATTCATAAGCATGAATAAATAATTGTAATTGGAACGAGGTACATTGTACAATTTTACCATTGCATGCCCTATTATGTAAGCAGTAATAAAAGAGGCCACATAAGATGATAAACCTATAAATACACATTATAAAAATACAAGATACTTCTTTTTTTTAAGGCCACAGTTACAGGGTCACAGGTCCCCCACCCCCCACCCATAATGAGACAAAGGATATTCCAAATTTACTCCCAAAAAACATTAACATTTATATGCTTTTATTTTTTATTTATAAATATATGATTTTTTAAAAATAAAAATAGAAATTGTATACATCAGTATGTAAACATATTTTTTTATTTACTTACTCACCTAACTTTCATAGTCTAAAAATCGTTTATTATGTTATGTCTTATCAAAATTTATATTGTTCGTAATATCATGTTCTATGGACATTTTGTAGTCTTAAATCACATATTGTGGAGCGAGATTTGTTTTTCAACTTCAGTTGATACACTGATACCAATTGTTGAGAAAGATTCTTAGCAAAATTGTAATGTTGGATAAAGAAATTTCCATTATTTATTGTTAAATATATTTTAATGGATCAAGGGGGTATTTCACCTCTTTTTTTAACATAATGCCTCTTCTTGTAGTATAGGTACAGCCAGTGGCCTAAGACCATCCCTGGCTTTACCTACACTACAAGATGAGGCATTATTTTATAAAAAGGGGGGATGTCCCCTTGATCTATTGAAATATATTAAATAGTATAGTTTGGAAAATTCTTTACCCAACATTAAAGTTTTGCTAAGAATGTTTTCAACATGTGCTATCAGTGTATCTAGTTGTGAAAGGAGCTTCTCCAAACAGAAGTTGATAAAAAAAATTAGGCTCTATCTTCGTTCCACATTGAGTTATTTATGACTACAAAATCTTGCAATATTGTCTAAATATAGAATGAGATATTACAAATAATTTAAATTTTGATTTCTCTATTATGAAATTTAGGTAATTAAATGTATAAATATGTTTACATACTAATGTAAACAATTTCTATGTTTATACAAGAAATCATATATTTATAAATAAAAAATAAAGGCATATTAATTGTTAATAATTTGGGGTGTAAATTTGGAATATGTTTTTGTCTCATTTGGGGGTTGGGGGGCCTGCAACCTCAATAAATTTCTTGTGGCCATTAACAAAAGCATCTTGCATTTTTAAAATGTGTACTTATAGGTATATCATCTTATTCGGCATATTTTATTTATGCTAACAGAATATATGGCATGGAATGGTTAACATGTTCCACAACTTTTACTTTTACAATGTACATCCTTTCAATTATAATTATTTACTTATGTGGCCGTCCTCAAATGACGTCACGCGTTTTTGGCTGATAATTTACCCCCTGCCCCCCCCCGGGTCACACGTTGTCACAAAAACTTAGTCCCCTTCTTCAATGTGACATCTCATAGTCCCCCCCCCCCCATAAAAAGCAGAATTTTCTATTTGAAAATCAGCATGTTTCCAGTTTTTCTTTTATCAGTTAAATATTTTTTAGTGTAAGGCTGCACTCTAATATCGTAACATGTGTAAAGCCAAGTAAAACTTTATTAAATTAAGTTTCGGTGATCATATATTTAAGTGGAACTTTTTTTAAATTTGCGCGTTTTCATGTGACTTCAAATGTGTGACACCCTCTTCCCCCCCCCCCACATGTGTGACGTCATTTATGGACTCCCCTAAAAGGGCGGCAATTGGAGACCGCCCCGGGCGGCAAAAGCTCTAGCTACGCCACTGCATATAACATCCACTCCATTCCACTAGATATATTCAAATATGTCATATATACGTGTACGCTTGGAACATATGCCCACTATTGAACCGGTTCCTTCCAGAAAATGCATTTGTTAAATTAGTCATCTATGTAGATTTATTATTTACGTACTATACGAAGACACCTAAATCCAACCTACTTTCATTTATATTGACACAAGTGACAATAATCTTAATCAACATGACTTGACTGTATCAAATATCATTTCTGTCATATTTAAAATTAATGGCTTAAAAGCTGAGTTCAGAAGAAAGTTGTTTTGTGCTCCTCTCGAATTGCGATGTCGAGAATTTGATGCATTCAATAAAGTTCATAAATACTTAAATTTTGAATAATTTTAAATATATCATAATATTTAGAATGACCAGGGGCGTTTGACATAAAAATCGAAAAATTATATCCAACTTAAAACGTTTATAATTGTATCAAATATATGTCCCTTTGGCAGATATCTTTAAATCGCAGACCTGTCTTCCTTTTTTCCCAAATGCAAGTTCTCCATATAAAAGGTCATTTTTGGATGCGACCAGAGCTTACCCTTTCTACATGTTCTAGCCATCTCAGGCGTATTTTACTAAGGATTAAAAACATGATTTGGATATTGGAAAGCATAAGAACCTCACCATTTGGCACTTCATCCTGCCATTTAATGCCAAGGATGCGACGCAGGGACCTCAAGTGGAAGCTATTAAGTTTGTGCTCATAGGATGTTTAAGTGGTCCATGTCTCACTTCGGTTTGGCAGCATACTGATGATACAGCCTTGATAGACACTTAGTTTGGTTTTCTCCTTTAGCTTGGTGTTTTGCCAGACCCGTTTATTTAATTTAATCATTGTTGCAGCTGCCTAGACAATTCTACTGTTTACTTCGTCCTGAATGGACAGTGTGTTGGAGACTTTGAATCCCAAGTAGATGAAGCTGTCCACAACCTCCAAGTTTTCATTATCGATATTTATGGTAAGAAGAGAACTAGTGTCTTGGGCCATGATGTTTGTCTTTTTCAAGCTGATTTGCAAGCTAAATCGTGGCAGGCGTTGGAGAAGCTTGACTTGAGTCGTTGCAAACAGTTTCTGTGTGTTTTATCAGTGCCGCATCATCAGAAAAGAGTAGCTCACGAATTAGGACATCTGTGGTTTTGTTTTGGCTCGGAGGCGGACAGCGTTGAAAAGTTCTCCACTAGCTCTGGTGTGTAACCAGATTCCCTCACTGCTATCCTTGAATGCGCATAGACGCAGTACAGAGAAGAATATTGCAAACAGTGTTGGTGCGATTACACAACCTAGCTTCACTCCTCAGCTGACTGGAAAGGCTTCTGAAGTAACTATATCGAACTGCACTGTGCCCTATATATTTTCATGCATGGAACTGCCTGGTGATGGTGAGTAGGTTGTGGGACAGTCGATTTCTTAAAGAATTTGGAATAATCAGTTGCCACTGACTAAATCAAAGGATTTTGTAAGGTCCACAAAGGTAATGCTGCTGCTCTCGACATTTTTCATGGAGCTGCCGTATGGAGAACACAACGTCTATAGTTGACTTACCAACTCGGAAACGTACTGAGATTCTGGAACAGCTAGGGAGGCTAAGCGCTGTAATCGCGTTAGTATGAGACGGACCCCTCTCTTACAATATCAAGGAGTGAGATGCCGTGATTGTAAATGCAGTCACTCCTATCGCCCTTGTTGTTATAAAATGTCACTATATTTGCATCCGTTAGGTCCTGGGGGATGTAACCCTGTTCTCAGCAAAGGTTTAGAAGCTCGTGCAAAGATTGTAGTAAAGCTGTCTTGCCACTCTTTAGAGTTTCTGGTGGCATGCCTACATTTCAAGGGGTTTTCCACATCTAGGCAGTCAGTTGCTTTGCTTAATGCTAAGCTTTTCCTGTGTGGGCACGACATCAAATCGTATTGTAGACTGTGGTAACTGTTGCATACAGTTACAGATAATGCACAACACATCTTTTTAGCTGCGCTCCCTTGTCTTGGATGATTTCTCCACTCTTGAATACAATGTGCCGGTGGTTTGTTTTATATTTTCGTACATGGCTATAGCATTCCACGTGTCTGCAGCTGACTGTATGTTGGAGCAATGGTTGAGCCAGTAGGTATTAGAGCATTGATGTGTAAATTTTGGGCATGTGACTTGGCTGCTCTTAAGACATGAAGCCTCTCGGTTGTTGGTTTTTCCTTTAAAGCAATAAGAGCTTTCCTTTTGGCTTCAGTGACAGGTTACATCTCGTCCCAATGTGTATCAAACCAGTCCGTGTTTTGGTCGGATTTTTCCCATGGGGGGGGGGGGCGCACACGTACCCACTATTCAGGGGCCCCGAAATTTCTAGCGGCGGCCCTGCCGCTCGTCTCTAACGGTGGTATTCTGAAAAAAATGTGCATCCAAGGTAGGAGAAGCGGCCAACTGTGAGGAAAGTTAAAGCAACAATTTTGAGAGTTTATGAATATTACGCCACAATTAATTGTTGGTAATGCTTGAAACGGTGGTCTACTGGCGTACCGATGATCACGGGTTCGAATCCATGTTTTCGCAAGGATTTGTTCCCGGGCCCTAGGGCGTCCCTGAGTCACGCTGCTCCGAAAGGGTACCTAACACTAGTTAGGCTGCTAAGTAATGTGTTCAACCTTGCATCACTTGCCAACAGATCATCCATCATGGTCTGTGAACGCCATTATCTCGGCGTCTGTATAGATAAGATAGGTTAAGATAAGATAAGATAAGATAAGATAAGAAATGGAAAATATTGGTAGGCATCGTGATAAATCAGCATGGATTGATCAAGATAGTTTTGAGTTTGGATTTTAAAGACAACATAAAATATTGGCGCCATCTTTCTTAATAATGGAAGATAGGGGCGTCCATAAATGACGTCACGCACCTAGGGGGGAAGGGGGTCCTCACATTTGCAATGATCTGTGACGAGGGGGAGGGGAAGAGTTTAAGAATTGTGACGTCACATCAAAACAAGCCACTTTAAATCAAAGTTCAAATTAAATATTTCAGTTCTTACTATTTATTTAATGATGTTTTACAAGGTTTAACGCGTTTTAAGATATTAAAGTGCAGCCTTACACTAAATACATACTAAAAAAATTTAAAGTGATTTTAAACATGCTCGTATTCAAATAGAAATACCGCTTTTAGGGGGGGGGCGGTCCACAGCTTTGTGACGTCAAAAAGGAGGGGGTTCTAAGTCTTTGTGACGAAGTGTAACAAGGGGGAGGGGAGTTAAAATCGGACAAAATCGCATGACGTAATTTATGAACGACTCCATATAAAAAATAGCTACTCTCTACATAATATAAGCTTGTCCATTACGAGGTGTTAAGTGACCCAGTTTTCTGCACTTAGAATTAATTTTGTTTTTTGTTGTTTTTTTTAAATTTGATACTGGTTTTTTTTTTTAAATGTTTTTGAAGTGAATAGAAATTTAACAACATCTTGGCAGATCATATCTTGTTTTTTTTTAAAATTAAAAATGAATCCCTTTAAATTTTCTATTGATATCTGGTTAGAATTACTAACTTTTCGACCGTCCAAGTTGAAGGCAACTTTCTTTCAAGCTTACTCATTTTTATTCTTATTAGTTGATTTATCCCCTAGGATACATCAACTGAAATGAGACTAACACTGAATGTTTACTCTATATTCTGCCAGGATTAGCGACAGTTTTTTAAACAGAGAAACTACAAAATAACTTTGGATTAAAGATTTTTCTCTGATTCAGCACAGTTTAATGGAGGGATAAAATCTATAAAGACCTTATTACTCTGAATCCATTTTATCGCTGAGGCTTCACAGTATATAAACATGGAATCAGACAGTGCCAAACGAAGAACTTTGTCCAAGTTACTTTTGACATTATCTCTCATTAGTATACATCAGCTCACGTCTGCTCAGGTGTTCCAGCGCCCAAATCCCATACCTGAAAATGTTGCCAATGATGTACCTCTGTTTGATCTGACCATCGCAGCACCAAACAGTACATATCTGATCACAGATAACTCTGCCAAAGCTCCTGGCATGTTTGATGTTTCCAATGGAAAATTAATTTTAAATAAAACTCTCTCAACAACAACAAGAAAACTCTTTGACTATGAAAAGTTTAAAACATGTAATGTCTTTGTAACAGCTACAAACACGAGCAACAGAACTGGTGAGTTGAATTTTTCACTTCAGTGTCTTGATAAGAAAATGCTAAAATTTATTTCTTTTAAGATATTGTCAACACGCTTTGATGTTTAAGTAGTTCTAAAAAAATTAATAAAAATAATTTTATGATTTTGATCAACAGATGTCCGGAACCTAACCATTCAGCTGAGTCTATCAGATGTTGATGATGAACCACCATCATTTACCAATCAACCTTCACCTTTCTTGGCTACATTGTCAGGAAGTGCTTCCCCTGGGACTTTGGTTTACACACTAACAACTAATGACCCAGATTCCACTTCACAACCAACAGTTACAATTACCAATATCAATCGTAAGTCATTGAAATGAAATTATTGATAACATTAATAAAACTGAAAGTCTACAACTTTATTTTTTAAATGTGTTTTTACATTTGTTTTATTTTAAAAATGTTTTCCTGAAACTTATAGACTTATAGGCAACTTTTTTTTTATATTCAATAATTTCAGAAGTACCTAGCAGTAGATTTACAATACAGCGTGGTGGTACCAATCAATTCAACATCATTACATCTGGAGAAGCATCTTTCCCAGCAAACTTTGAGTATACCATTATGGTATAGGTTTTTTTTTTAAATTAAAGATCATTTAATCCCACCTTCATCTTATTCATGATAATTTGAATATTATACACATGTTACATATCAATATCATTAATTTACTATCTTTTTATGACACTTTATATAAAAGATTTAAGACAGAAATGTTGTAGAATGGATAGGCTGATATAATTTCTCTATCACTACAAATAGCCAGGTGTCTGCAAGAGATTCTGTGGGAAACACACAAACAGCAGATGTTAAAGTTTTGGTTGGTGTCCGTCCGCCACAATTTTTTTCATCACCTTACTCTGGTCAAATTTATGAAAATATTCTTGATACTGACCGTAACTGGTAAGCTTGATGGCAATTATTTATTGTTTATTAGTGCAGTTTTGTAAATTATGTAGGTCTAAGTAACAAAATTGTATATCTCCATTTTACAACTTACAACAATAATTTTACTTTAATTAATATAAAAGCAACTTCATGACTAAATGTAAACTTGTCATTTCTGTACAGGTTACTTACAAAAGATAATCAGCAACTTGAGATTAAAGTGCGATTGTTCCAGAGACAAGTACAATTTCAGTTTCAACTGGTGGATCTTAGTTCAAGCAGTCAATTTTCTCAATATTTTCTCACTACTGCTCAGACTTCTACCGATCCGTTCATTCAGTCAGTTAAACTCAGAAGCTCAAAGGTAAAGTTTGATTCAAAGGTAAAATAGGACACAAATACTGAATTATGCACACACACAAAAATTAAGACTGAAAATATTTATATGTGTATGATTTGATGGTATAATTTCTATAAAAGCTCATTGTGTGGGGTAGAGTAATTATTTGTATATTGAATATTGATTATTATTTGTTTAAGTGTCAAAGTTTTAAGATACTTTTTTAAAGTTTGTCTGATTAATATCAGTTTGCATACACATTTTTTGTTTTAACACATTTATGTTTAAATGTGATTGGGATTTAATTCTGCTTGATTTTTATTTATAAGAATGAATAACATTTTATTTCTAGTTTATTATTCATCTAACTTCCAATAGGTCATTGACTATGAGCAGCTCAAGTCTATGACGATTGTTGTCAGGGCTCAAGATATCACCAACAGCCTGAATAGTACTGCTACTGTAAGAACTTAAACTTTTTAAAATACTTCACGTGTCTAGAGAGATTCTCCCTAACAATGTGCTCGATATTGTAAACAACACATGTCTTCTTGTGTTTTAAATAAGTAACAAAAACAAAAAAAACTACAAAATTCATTTACATGTAGGAGTTTATAAACTATGTGTTGTTTTATTCCAGCTCAACATTGATGTCCTTGATGAGAATGACAACACACCAACATTTTCAGCTCCACAATACAGCACTGAAGGGAGAGAAGATTTATCAGTTGGGAGTACAGTTCTCACAGGTAAGTCATCATTCAATTATAAACATTACCCAGTTTTTTGTTCACTCTGTTTATTGAAAATGATTTTGTAATGCTTTTTAATCAGTTAAATTAAATGTTGGACTAAGTGTGATACTGTTAGGTAATTTTTTTAAAATTAAAATAATTAGAGATTAAATTACTTTATTGATTTTACTCATATTTTGAAAGATTTTTTTGTTTTCAGTTCAAGCAAATGATATAGACAGTGGCAGCAATGGAGAGTTGATGTTTTCCATAAATAACAGTGTCTATTTCAATGTAACAACTGTCAAATCAACTGGTACTGATAACAACTATAATGGAGTCATCACACTGAGGAGGTAAATGTTCATCTATATACGGCAAGTCAGTAATTTATTTTTATTATTTGCAGCTCTTGGTGTGGCTGATGAGACCAATCCTTGAGTGGCAGTCTCTTCTGCAAGTCACACACACGAATGTGGAAAGGTTGTGATACTTGGTCTTCCTCCCCACCCTTTTTTTTTCAACTGCTTCCGTCGTGGTTTGCTCCTCTTCTCTTAGTGATCCTTCTTTCGCTATAGCCCACCACGTGAACCTATCCTCTACCAGATTTTCCCAGTTTGGTATGTCAATGTTGGCGACTTTCATGTCTCTCCTGCATATGTCCGTGTATCTGAGACATGGCCGACCAACCGATCTTTTCACTGTCGCCAGCTCGCTGTTTAAAACATCATTGGGCATGCGACCAGTTTGCATTCTCTTGAAGTGTCCAAGCCAACGGAGGCGTCTTTGGCTTAGTACGGCTGGAACGATACTCATGCTTGCTTGAGCGAGGACCTTTGTGTTGGGGACTTTCTCTTGCCATTTGATGTCGAGGATGCGGCGCAGGCATCTGAGGTGGAAGCTATTGAGCCTTCTTTCATGCCTTTTATAAGTGGTCCATGACTCGCATCTATAGAGGACCGTGCTCAGTACGCAGGCCTGGTATACCTGCAGCTTAGTTCTTGATGTGAGTTTGGCATTGGGCCAGCCTCTTTTGTACAGTCTAGCCATAACAGTTGCTGACTTCCCTAGCCTACCACTTATCTCATCTTTCAGTGAGGGGGTGCTCGAGATGTTTGATCCCAGATATGTTAAACTGTCAACAACATCCAGGTTGCAGTCGTCTATAGTGATAGTTGGGAGGGAGGCAGCATCCTGTGCCATAATGTTGGTTTACTTTATGCTAATGGTCAGGCCAAAATCTTTGCAGGCAGCGGAGAAGCTGGATACAAGGTTCTGCAGTCCGTCTGCTGTGTGAGATATTAAGGCAGCATCGACTGCAAATAAGAGCTCGCGCAGCAAAATCTTCCTTATTTTGGACTTTGTTCTAAGTCGGGCAATATCGAATTATCTCCCTTCAGCTCTGGTGTGTATGTATATCCCCTCGCTGTTGTTCTTGAAGGCATACTTGAGTAAGTTGGAGAAGAATATTGCAAACAGAATAGGTGCCAACACGCAGTTTTGCTTTACTCTACTACTTACTGGGAAAGCCTCTGAGGTGGCACCGTTATAACACACTGTGCCCTGCTTGTTATCGTGGAATTGCTTGATGATGTTAAGCAGATATGTAGAGCAGCATATTTTTACTAAGATCTGGAAAAGGACACTTCTGCTGACAAGATCAAAATCTTTATTTAGGTAGACGAATGCGATGTATAGAGGCATATGTTGTTAACTGCACTTCTTCTGAACATGGCGCAGAGCTTAGATCATGTAATTGTTCATCTTTTATCAATATTTATAAAACATCCATTGTGACAACAACAAAGACTATAATAGTCAGGTTGACTTCATTTAAGGAATTATCACCATTATCATTGGTACTATTAAAGCCCATCCATGGCCTCCTTACATGGACCCTAAACAGATGTAGATATTTCACAACCGCATCTACCCATTTCATTCTTTGTTTGTTTGTTATCTTTATACCTCTGCGTTTCTATCTAAGCTCTTTCTTTGCTGTCCTTCAGGTTTGCATCTTTTAGATGAACTGCCTATTGCTGTTGGCCCTTTTTGTTATTGAAATTATGACCAGGTCTATGAACGGCCTCTATATCTCTTTGCTCTTTCAGATTTTCCAAACACAATATCCCTCACTGGGATCTAAATTATCCCAAGTATCTTGCATTCCCAGATTTTGAGCATATGTTCTCCTGTAGAGGCATTGAGCCATGGCATACTTCGATTGGCTGCAACTGATATCATTTTGGTGATAAAAATATTTTGTTTGTCTATATTTTTTCAGACCATTTTCTTTGAGATTGCTAGGTTCACGTCACATCTGCCCTTATTTAATAGTTTTTATTTAAGTGGATCTCAGGTATTTCAAGTGGTAACTATCTCAAAGGTGTGGTTGTTTATTTTGGTGTTTTCAGCAGACTGTGTGTTTTATGACATGGCCGTATTTGGCTTCACCTCATTAAACGAAAATTAAAAGATGTTTCCTTAAGTTCCTTGAATACTTTGATAGTTTCTCTGTTTCATCCCAGTAGACCTATGTCATCTAGAATATCAGTTAATTCAGATGTTGGCTTAATAAACTTTCCTGTTGGCTGAGTTTATGTGCTATCTCTCTGAAAGCACCCGAGGAATTATATTTACATTAATTAGAAAACTGATCTGCATAATTTTGTGTTGTGATTTTTTATTTATAATATGTTTGTTGTTTTGCTGGGTTCTTTTTAGCTTAAGTGGCAACTTAAAGATTCTCTCTTATCGGTGAAAAATATTGTTTTATTAAAATCTGTATTTTTTTTAAAAAAACGTATATAATTCTCTACGTGATCCGACCATGCCGGACAAGAAGCTGTCTGACCTCTGACCCCACCGACCAATCAGATTGCAAGAAAAAGTAGTAAGCATTCAACATTTCGTTGAATTGAAGTCAATCACTATTTTCTTTTGGAACAACAAAATAACATGTAATTCATAATGTAATGGTTATAACATTCGCTTATCACGCGGAGGTCGCAGGTTCAATCCCCAGCTAAGACATTACGTGTTTAATATTTTTAAATGTTTGTGTTTGTGCCCGTTCATAGCCCACAATCTTTTCGATAACCATAAAGCACAAGACGAGTGGGAATAAGCTTGACGAATGACTTTTAGAGCCGTCCATAAATGACGTCACGCACTTAGGGGAGGAGGGGGTTCACACTTTTGTGACGATGCGTGACGTGGGGGAGGGAGGGGGTTGAAGAAATGTGATGTCACATCGAAAGGGTAACTTTAAATAAAACTTCCACTGAAATATTTGGTCACTTAAAATTTATTTAATGACTTTTTTAAAAAAATCAGTGTTTCTCAAAGTGCTGGTCGATAGGCCATCACGCTGGTTGGCGTAAGTTAACAAGACACGAAAATTAAATATAGGCCTAATTATAATTTTATAATTCTTAAGTTTGAGAATTCACAAGAGAACATACGAAATTGTAACCCTGCGTCGTTTGATGTTGACAACAAAGTTTTTGCGATGTAACCGTATTTTTTTTCGTTCACTCGCGGCAGGAGTCTGCGAACTTTTTTTTGTCGGTTAT
>MUZC01000659.1:140473-163026 GCA_002072015.1 Radix auricularia | reverse complement strand
TAATATATATATATATATATATATATATATATACATATATTATATGAAATTGAAACAATATTTCGTTACCATCTTGTAAGTGGATGGTGGAATAACTACAATGATATTATTGTTTACACCAATATAATTCAATTCATCTGCCTGATGGTTATTTTAATACATTTTATAACATAACATTGAAATGATATTTCATTACAATACAATAATAGTTATATTAACATTAATAATATTATTGGTTACACTAATACAATTCGATCCATCTATCTGATGGTTCGCGTGTTATCACATTTAGTTATGAAAGGAGAAATTCAATGTCGCACGCGGCCGCGCATGGCGTAACGGAGTCAACATGTCTCTACAATTTCAATATGACATTGCGCGAAGATTAATATTTAAATACCGGCGTGAAATATGCTTACAAATGCGAGGGGATTAAGTTAGAGTCCAACTTACATAGATTCTGGCTAACGGGTAAGGGTGCCGGCTCTCTCACGTCAAGGATGTCTATAGATTCAGTTCAATGGCTTGAACACTCATTCGATATAGCTCTTTGTGATCTCTTGAGCGGAAGAAAAGGATGAGTCTGCCGGTGTATCAACATTTATACTGATTGGCTAGCCTCGCTTTCGGGCACCCTTGACCGGTCATGTAGTTCGCTGCATATTTAATTAGTGACCTTTGATCCGTCAAGTGTTTCGTGAGTGGCTCCCCTTTTGTTTGTTTTTTTTGCTATTCTCGTGCAAATTATATTGGGCTCATAAATTTCGCCACAATGTTAGTTGTAGAAATACTTGAAATGTTTGTTAGCCAACTATGAAATACTTTGGACAGTCATCTAGAGTTTAAAAGAAAAATGAAATTTATTTAAATCATGATGTGCAGATTGATGTAATTCAATCATTTGCATCTGAATTATCGGCAGTAATTGATAATGAACATGTACTTTCTGTAATTATCGATTAGACGACTATTGATATATTTGAAATTGATAAGATGTAATATTTTACGTTCAGTTTCAAAATCAGGACATGTTGTGGAACTACATATTACAAAAGCGAGACATTGATATCACAATCTGAGGAGGAAAGGCATATGTTGGCTCATCTGTGATGTCATGAACTAAGAGTCGCCTTCAAACCTTCATACAATACCATCTATGTTCTCATATTTTGAATTTGGTCACTATCAAAGCAATGTCTGTAAACAGTGATATAGACAGTTGTTTTTGTCACAGCTGAAAGGTTGTATGTATTCTTTACGTCAAGTTTACAACGTCTACATACTCTTTTAAAAAATCGAAAATCTCAATATGAATCAACAGTAGATACTCTAAAATGACTTTTTGATACAAGATGGGCAAGCCGTAGGCCGTAAGCATGCAGTTGATGCAGTTATTGGATCATTCTCTGCTATTCTAGCCACTCCAGAAGATATAATTTCATGGCCATCGACATAACATAAAGGAAGTGTGGGAGCATAAGCAATGGGACTGTCTGCTTTAATAACAAAACATTCTTTTGTTTTTTCTAATGCTATTGATATAAAAGTTGGTTGATATTTTCATGTTATCAAACAACTTGCAGATCAAGAGTATTGACATTGCAATTGCAAAACGATTGATCGATGTTGGAAGAAATAAGTTTGTTGAAATGAGAAGCGATCAAGCCATTTAAAAGTCTGAAAGTAGATGTTTAATAATTTATTAACGAAAATTGTTCCAAACTAGATGTTAAAAACAAAATTTAAAGAAACGCGAATTGCAGAAAATAAAAGTTTGGCAGGTGACCTGAGTAGAGATTAAAGGGCTGATGATATAACTGTTAAAAATCTGAAACGTACTTCACTATCTTGGATAAACTTCTAAAATAAATAGATGATCGATTTAATGACTTTAGGGGATCAGCTATTTATGTATATTGTATTGATCCATCACAAATGTTGGAAGAAAATACATATTAACCTAGAAGAGGCATTCTTGAATATTATACCTTTAAAAATGTGCATGCATCACAACGTCCATCACTATCTAGTGAGCTACAACTTAAAGAGTTTCTACCATTCTTGATTGAAAAATAAATGACATCAGGTCTCTCTTGTTTGTCAATATTCTATAAACATTTACTTGAATCTTCCTGTTATCAATGATTGAAAATCAACAAGAATTATTTGTGCTCAACAATGACAAACGAACGTCTGTCTGGATTGGCATTAATTTCAAATGAACGTGATCTAGGTGAGAACGTTGACTTTGAATCAACGATAAATCGTTTCGCTTCACGTAGAAAGGAATTTAAATATGGCTCAGGGCTCTATATAAATTTGCATAAACTAAGTTTCTTTCTTAAATCAATAAATATACTACTGAAATAAATATACGTTACTATTTTGAAAACATATCTGTTTATATTGTTTCTTCTGTCTGACTTGTTTGTTAATTTGGAAATTTTACTAAATTAGTAGGCTAATAATTAGTATTGAAAACGGTTGCGGATATTAACGATTAATTTCTCGACTAATACTTAAAAATTTTAAGGATTAAATTATTTTTAAACATTAATCGACCCATCACTTAAAAATAATTTGAAGTCAAAAAGTAAACAATTTTTTTTTTTAAAATGCGGCTGATAAATAATTTCCTGAAGATTACACGAACATTTTGGTAATGGCAGTAATGGAGTTTGACTCTGAAATAGACTGTCCAGAGGTTTTTTGAAAAAATCCGGGACATTTGTGTTCAATTCCGGGACAAATTAAATAAGTAAAAAACCTTTAAAAATTTCTTTAAATAGCTCACTTAAATCATAAAGCAATCCTAAAATAGCCATTCATTATTTTTTTAAATACTTTTTTAATACTCTTTAAATTCATTATATTTTTAATAGGTAACCCTTTCGAATATTATTGTAAATTTGTAATTATATTTTTCGCTTGAGTGGGTTTTTTCAAGAAATTTGTCATACGTCTTGATGACATCATAGAAAATGCTGCAATTCATGTTTGAATTGTATTGAATTGATAAGAGGGCATCAACTGTGGAGACCTCCAGCTGGCTTCTTTGGTCAGTCCAAATCTGATTCATGTAAGAAAACAAGCGCTCAACTTCAGTGGAGGTTCCTGCTAATGCGAAAGCAAACTGCACTAGTTTTTCCAAATTTACCAGTTGTCCTGTGTTGGTGCGAAAGTGAATAAATAAATGTGCCCAAATCTTATCAGGTGAAAGCTTTTCTTGTCAATATTTCTGCAAATTGTCAGTTATAAAATCTTTGATAAGATTAAATTCGTCGAACAGAAGTCACTTTTGACTTTATTCATAAAAATACTTAATTTTCATACAAAAACTTTTTAATTTCTAAATTCCGGGACAAGTTGCGTCCCTGACAGGATTCCGGGACAGGGGTGAAATTTAGGGACTATCCCGGCAAATTACCAGCAGATGGACAGTCTACTCTGAAACAGAAATGACGACAACAACTCTTCTGATGAATTACTGCGTTACAAAATGGAGATGGAAGTTCTTGAATCCATTAATCCTGTACAATGGTGGAATATTAATGAACACCGATATCCGATAAGGTCATTCCTTGCCAAGACTGTTTTGAGCATACCAGTTTGAGTTTTTTCAGTTCCATGTGAATGATTGTTCAGCTCGGCTGTTTATATTGTCAATTAGATCCGCTTATCACTTGAACCAATTAATGTCAACATACTTGTCTTTTTGCGTAATTGGTGAAAAGTAGATAGTCTATATAAAAGAGACATGCTAGTGTTATTTAGATTTTTAACAAGAACGTGAAATGAGTGTTACTTATGACATCATAAATTAAAATTTTTGGCTTTAAATGAAATTAACGATTAATTAATCAAAGTGGCGATGTAATAGGACTATAAAAATGCCCGTGGTCAGATAGTCCTTTGTAAATATACCTACATTTATTCTGCCTCTCATTCCATTATTTACCTTCTCATAACACTCGCCGCAACCATAGGTATACATTACACTATAACATAAAAGTCAATCTTTCCTCCACTCCCATGCCAAACAAAGTTAGAAAGGACCATATTTATCTTTAGTTTTTTAACAACATTTTTCCCATCGGTTTTACACTTTTAATCGTAAAATCAAAATCAATTAATGAAATATTTTAAAAAAAAAAAAAAATCAATTTGTTATTAAAGGTGTTGACATGAATGGTGAACCTCGCAACACTGAAACCACCACAAACCTGCGCCCTTTCATTCACTTCTGTTTCTTGTGTATACCTACCTAGCATAAAAACTGAATTGTAATAAGATGTACAAAGTTGTCAGTATATAAAGTTAATACATTAAATAGTTACTAACACCGCGTAGCGGACAATATCGTTCAAGCAACTGGGCCCGTATGACCTAACAGAACGTTCCTTAATTGTTGTTGACATTTTGTTCAGTTTATTTTCGTTTTAGTTTATGAGTATGACGAATGCATTGATAGGATGAATAAAAGTTTGTAATGCGTTATAGTTCACCATAGTTTGTTACTGAGTGTGTAAAATGAGGTGCATGGATGGTGGCTAGATTAGATTGTATGGCGATCATGAAGGTGAAAATACTGCGGCGTTTATAATGGTTGCCCTGCCAGATTTAAAAAAAATTAAAGCCCCCTTGTCGAAACGGCACGTGGTCTACTGTCCGGTGGTTACACAATGGCATCTTACGAAGGCTAGACAAAGTGGCGACCACGGACCGCCTGTTATGGAGAAGGTAAACAAAGAGATTGTTGGCTGAAAGAATGTACGTACCTTCAAAAGGATTATCTGAACACATTGCCTTTTTATTATCCAATTATATCGGATTGGAGTGGTGAAGGATTTGGAAGGATCTAATATTAAACCATATTATTTTTATTTTTAAAAACTAGAAGAAAAAAAAAACAATTTTTGCGAAGTAAAAACGAGGGTCGAAACATCCGAGGATCAAAAAGTTCTGTAGTCAAACTGTCTCTGCCCCTCCCACCACAAACCTTCTCAATAAATCGATTGAATCTATGTTTGCTAGTCTCTATCGAGCTTTCTGCGCAATACATATGACTAAAGTTATAATAGTTATAATTTTATTTTTGAATTTTTTTTAAATGTGCCCTGAAACTGTGTATACACTCTTTAAAACACCACACCAACATTTATTTATACACAAATCCAGTTGATTATTTTAAATTTTATATTGTCCCTTCTCTACAAAAAACCTTAATTTATCACAAGCAAAAGAAAAAGTCGCTATTTTGATACAGTCGCTGTTTTGATACAGTCGCTGTTTTGATACAGTCGCTGTTTTGACCGTTGCTGTTTTGCCACAGTCGCTGTTTTGACCGTTGCTGTTTTGCCACAGTCGCTGTTTTGACCGTCGCTGTTTTGACACAGTCGCTGTTTTGAAGTCGCTGTTTTGAAGTCGCTGTTTTGCCCGGATGCGTTCTAAAGATAATAATAATGTGTCCATTTAAAATTAGTAAAAAGTATTCACTAACTTTATTGAATGCATCAAATTCTCGACATCGCAATTCGAGAGGAGCACAAAATAATTTTCTTCTGAACTCAGTTTTTAAGGCATTAATTTTAAGTTTGACAGAAAGGATACTTGATACAGTCAAGTCATGTTGATTAATATTATTGTCACTTTTGTCAATATAAATGAAAGTAGGTTGGATTTAGATGTCCTCGTATAGTACGTAAATAAGAAATCTACATAGATAGCAAATTTAACAAATGCATTTTCTGGAAGGAACCGGTTCAATAGTGGGCATATGTTACCAAGCGTACACGTACACATGACGTATTTGAATATATGTAGTGGAGTGGATGTTTTATGTCCATAATGAGTCTGCATTACCCCCCAAAAATCCCTTTTGATCCCAAAAGTTATTTTAAAAATGTATTATTTTGAAACAGTTTTTTTTTATATAAACAAAGAAGATACAAGTAATGATTTATAGTCAATTCTTAATTTGTATGCATTAAAATAAAATATAATCTAAGGATGTTAAAACATTTTTTTTAATGGTGGTTTAAAAAGTTAAACGGTTTGAAAAAAACGGACCAGTTCAATAGGATACCTAAATATTAAAATTATAAAAGTTTATATTAACAACACTGTTAACCCAAAAGTAGCGGATTCTAGCAAATTTATTAAGCCCACAATGATTGAGCATTACCCCCAAGAATTTCTTTTTTACCCCAAATGAGATAATTTATTGGGGACATTATATTTACAACTGTTGTGTGACGTACGTGAAATCCTGCAGAAGAAAGAATTGGAAATAACAAACAAACTTGTGAGCTTCGGAGTTAAAAGTTATGATAATGTTGGATATTTTAATAATGTCATAGTATTTCAGTCCCCAACTTGCAAGAATTACTGTATTTTGCGACGCACAAGATGACACCCTACTTTCCTGCACAAATGTGGGGTTCATACAGAATGAGCCATTTTCGTCTTCCAGCGCATATCTAATAATTTTTAGAAAACAGATGTGATATCAATGTGATAATTTTATATCAAATGCCTTTGATGTGTATATACTTAGAAGGGAAACTGTCATTAGAAGTTCGAAATCAATTTGAGGAATTGTCTTGTATCTATATATTCTAGGTCTATAAACAATGCAATGATCCTTGTAATATCAATAGTTTCATTCTCGAGCTTAATCGCGAAGGTTAATCACATCAATGGCTTTTGACATTACCGCTGCATTGTTCGTTAGCTGTCTTGCTATGCCATGGCAACTAAACATTTTTTTTAAATGTTATATATAAAACAAGCCGAATTCATACTTAATCATAATCTTATAGAGCTTTAAGCTGTGTAGGGGCTAATTATGCTATCAAATAAGTACAGAGAAAATCATGTCGAAACCGGAAATGAATGCAATGGTACCTGGTGAAATGGAAAAATTCTTGCCGGTCGTCTGATACGAAAAAATTTGAGAATCACTGGCTTACAAGTTATTTAATTTATTTAATATCTTTTACATAGCTTCACTCATGTTACGATAATACAATTATGTTCATTTCTAAAATAAAAATATATAGTGTCCTTATTAATACGTCCTAAGAAAAACTATATTTTCTTTATAGCTATTTAAAAAATAATTTTGGGGTTGGGGGCGGCACATTTTGTTTCTTTTCCAGGTGGCACAAACCCACGCTACGCCGCTAGTAGGACTTGGAACTTATTCTCAGTGCGATCTGGAATTATTCCTATTTAGCTTTGTCTTTCAGGACTGAATGTATTAGTGGGGCTTATTTGCTTATTGCTCAGTGTAATGTGAAGTAAACTTTAATTTCAGCCAAAATGTGAAGTAATGGCACCATAAAATTTTTGTTTTCCTGAGTCCTCTGGACTATGATAAGCAACCTCCAGCTCCCACCTATATATTCACACTTGTGGTGACTGACAAAGGCACTGCTCCCAGGTCTGCTTCTGTGACAATTATTGTGTCACTTACAAATGTTAATGACAACAATCCTATCATTGACAGCAGGTAAGTTTGTTGTCACAGTTGTTAAATTTGATACTCTTTTAATCTCACTGAATTTATATTACAGCTCTTCTATCTCAACATAATAAATCATCAAAAGAATTTTCCTTGGAACATACGTATTAATTTGTTTAAAAGTTTAAATCTAATAAAGCCTGAGTCCATCCAGCTCTAATGGATACCTGGCACTAGTTAAGAAAACATAGCGGCTACACATTGTGCCACACAAACCTATCATAGGCGTAGACTGTAAATTTCGTCACTTGCCAACAGACCGGCGTAGTCTTGTATCTTATCAAAATGTAGGACGCAACTATCTTTCCAATAGAAAGAGAATCTTTAATTTTAAAAAACACTTTTTTGCAATGTTTAAAAATTATCGGAAAATATTTAGAATAATTAAATTTAAATCTTTAGTCAGCTGTCTTTTCATTTTTAATATGTGACAAAACATATATTTTTTTAATGCAATAATTTAACTGATGTTTCTATTTTTAGTACCAGTACTTTGTATCTCACAGAGACAGCCCAAACTAAATTTGTGGTGACTATAATTTAACTGATGTTTCTATTTTTAGTACCAGTACTTTGTATCTCATAGAGACGGCCCAAACTAACTTTGTGGTGATTATAATTCAGGCCTCAGATGTTGATGGGGACAGTATTAAATTCTATTTTGCTAGTAAGGAAATTTAATTGTGTTTCTTTTAAATTCTAGGTCGAAAGAACTCAATAAATACATAGTCAACAGCAGTATCAATTAAGCTTTATTAGTGACAACAAATAAATAATGAAGGATTATTCATAATATTCTGTTTATAGCAGTAAACATTTTTTATGGTTGTGAAAAATTCATTGCAGACAATCAAGGGTCCCAGGTTTCCACTATTGACATATTTAAAATTGATGCCCTGTCTGGCGTGATTCAGTTGACCAGCACAATTCCTAAAGATAACAACCAGTACTATCTAAATGTTCTTGCTGTCGATGATGACCAATGTTGTAAGGATAAAACAGGACAGAGAACTTCATCAGCTGTTTTCACAATAAACATCTTGGGCATCAATGCCAACAAACCCAGTTTTAATAATTGCACTCAATATGATAGCATTGCTAGTGTTAAAGAAAAATCTCCTATTGGCACCCAAGTTATTCAGGCAAGAATTATTTTCTTTTTATTTATTGTATTTTATTTTATATTCAACTTTTATATTTGGTGTATTTTCTAAAAGTCTTATGAGTTTTAATAAATATGCCCCTCATTAATTTAAAATATCAAAAATTATTCATCTCCAGGTTATCGCAACTGACCAAGATAGGGGTGAAAATGGACTTGTTATTTATGATATACAAAATCCTTCTCCTACTGTACCAAATGCTCCTTTTAAAATTGATGAAATTACTGGTAACATCACTGTGAAAACAGTACAAACTAGAGGAAGAGACAGCTTTATACAGGTAAAGAATGAAAGTTATGCCAAAAAATGATTTATGTACAAAATATTAAGTTTAATTTGTTGAGATTTTTTAAATAGTACAAAAATATGGTAAAATAAAAAAAAATTCAAATAGTCTTTTTTTTAAACCTGTAAAAAAAGTTTTTGACTATAAATCCTTTATATTTGAGACCTAACTAAAAGTACGTACACTATAATATACAACACATGACAGGCTAGCATATACTACCAGTTAATATAAATTGATTTTATTTTTACAAGCACATGCTGACATATTTACACTTCTGTAATGCAAATATTGTATATTAGCTCCTGTGTGGCTCATAACAGCCATTGAGAAATGTAACACTTATTATTTAACAATTTCCAGTAAATTGTAAGGTTATCTTTTAGTGTCTATTTATTATAATTACACAATCATTTTAGTAGAAGGTAAATGAAGCAGCCACACTTTATCACATTTATATTTTGCTCTTTTGTCCATTCACATATAATGTCTAGTTGTTCATTTCAGGTGACAGTTGTAGGACGCAATCCCACACCAATACAAATGGAAGGATGGTGTACATTCCGTGTCACAATAGTCGATATCAACGATCACCCTCCAACGTTCTCTCAGACTTTGTACAACATAGAGATTGCTATAAGCATACCTCGCTTCAGTGTAAGTTTAGTTTTTTTTAAAGATATTTTTCAGTGGCGGATTTAGCTATAGGGCAGGGGGGCGGGTCACCCCCCCCCCGCGCACCGGTTCGGTCTAAAATGGCGCCCCCTTAAAATGCCCTTAATGAACACTAAAAAGGTGTAACTAGAGCAGAAAAAAATATTGTTAAACACGAAACTTTTAATCAATCACTAAACTGCAATACGACAATATTGGCTTGCTAAATATCGTATTTCAAAACTGCAATATCTGGTTTGGTCAGTCAGGAGCGTCGCTAAGTGAAAAAGAATAGAGAAGCATTGAAACGAATGTTAGGCGTGACGTTGTTTTAGCAAGTCAGAGGACACAGAGAACAATCTTGCTTTATTGATGGTAGTTGTAGAAATACTGGAAATTTTCGTTAAATGTAAGTTTATTAGCCAAAATGATTCCACTTTTAACAGTCATCTAAAGTTTAAAAAGAAAAATGAAATTTATTTAAGTAATGATGTGCAAATTCATTTAATTCAATCATTTGCACCTAAATTATCAGCAGCAATTGATAATAAAGTTAAGTCTTCACATTTCTTTTCTTTAATTATTGATTCAACCATTAATATATCTAAAATTCATCAGATGTCACTTTAAATTCAGTTTTAAAATTAAGAAATGTTGAGGAAAGATTTATAGGCTTGTATATGTTGAATATCGTGTGGACGGGCTCCGAAATGTTGGGTTCTTGGGTGTCCCCAATGTTGAATATTCTGTGGCCCGACTGTTGCATACAGAGCGGGTCCACACGATGGAATATTGGGTGTGCTCGCACAAACGCAGAGCTCCCAACTGTTGAGTACTGTGTCTAGGGTACAGTACAGTTAACCTAACTATCCTATAGTCTATACTAATAATAATAATAAACTAAAAGACATAAAGTATATCACTAATAATTAGAAAACGTAACACCTAAGTAAAAGTGACAAAGATATAAATATTTAATATATTAAAGATATATACATATATACATGGAAATCATTAGTAACATATACTGGATTACACTATCTAAGACTATCTACGTCTATGAATTTTATGCTAATAATTTGAAATGATGCCCACGTCCCTCGTGGACTGGGCGTGGCCAAAGGACTGGTTGGAAGGCTGGACTCCGGCCTGGCCAATCAAGCGTAGCTCCGCTCTGTGGTCAGCTGGCATTCGGCCCCCGTTCCCCCTGGTCACTGGCTTCTTCAAGGTACTGCCACCTGCTCCCCTCCTCTTAGCTCTTGATCTCCTGTCTGAGATTTCTTCTCGCTAGTTCCTCCGCCACTAACTAGCTCCACTGACTAGCTCCACTACTAGCTCCACAGACTAGTTCCACTGACTAGCTCCACTGCTAACTAACTCTAACTAGCTGAACAGACTTCAGCTAGGCTCTACTCAATTCGTTCAGTCACACCCGCCGACCCTGGTGTACTGCTAAAATGCTGAGAAAGAGACCGCTGTCAGGTTGAGTGACCGTTTATATAGGCCTCTACTGTAGCGTGGCTTGACCGAAACGTTCTCATGTGATTGGTCAGTGGCGTGTACCAACTGTTAATCACGCACTGACATGCATGGCTTCGAGAACGTTCGACCAACCTTTACTATACTCATGCTACGGAATATTCCATGGTCCATCATGGATCTTTGTCCATCTCAAGGACAGCGTCCCTGTTGCGTTGATGGACCTACCCCTACCCTCAACGGTTCTCAAAATTGCAGAGGTTCTAAAATTGAGGTGGGGAGGTATTCAACAGTATACTTTGGTAAACAGAAATGCTGCAAACCTGCACTTGCTTAGAAGATTCTAACGGAACTACACATTACAAAAGCGAAACATTGACATCACAATCTGTGGAGGAAAGGCATACGATGGCGCATCTGTGATGTCTGGAATTAAGAGTGGACTTAAAACTTTCACCCAATGTTGTCCCCATGTTTTGAATTTGGTCACTATCGAAGCAATTTCTGTACACAGTAAAGTACAGTTGTTGTTTTTTTTTTTTTGGCTCAGCTGAAAGGTTGAATGCATTCTTTACGTCTAGTTTACCACGTCTACATACTATTAAAAAAGATCATAAATGTCAATATGAATTAACAGTAAAAACTCAGAAATGACTTTCTGATACAAGATGGTCAAGCCATAAGCATGCAGTCGATGGAGTTGTTGAATCATTCTCTGCTATTGTAGCCACTCTAGAAGATATAAATTCAGGGAAATCAACATAACATAGAGGAAGTGTCGGAAGTCAGAGCATAAGCTGTGGGACTATCTGTTTTAATAACAAATATTCTTGTGTTTTTTCTGATGCTATTTGTACAAAAGTTGGTTGATATTTTCGTGTTATCAAACCACTTGTAGCACAAGAGTATTGACATTGCAATTGCAAAACGATTGATCGATGTTGGAAGAAATAAGTTTGTTGAAAAGAGAAGCGGTCAAGCTTTTTAAAATTCTGATGTCTAATCATCTATTAACGAAAATTGTTCCAAACTAGATGTTAAAAACAAAATTTAAAGAAAGTCAAATTTGAAAAAAATAAAAGTATGGCAGGTGAACTTAGTAGAGATGAAAGGGCTGATGATCCAACTACTAGTTTTAAATCTGAAACATACTTCACTATCTTGGATGCACTACTAAAATAAATAGATGATCGATTTAATGACTTTAGGGGCATATCTATTTATTTCTATTGTATTGATCCATCAAAAATGTTTGGAAGAAACTAAAGATTCTCTTTGAAGTTGATGCAAAATTTACAAACATATTAACCCTGAAGAAGCAATCGTTGAATAGTATACCTTCAAAGATTTGTATGCATCACAACGTCCATCAAAACGTCCATCTTAACATCCATCACAACGCCCATTACAACGTCCATCACAACGTCCATCACTATCTACAACTAGTGAGCTACGACTTAAAGACTTTCTACCAGTCTTGTTTGAAATATAAATGGCATCAGGACTCCCTAATTTGTCAATACCATATACCAATTTACTTGAAACTTCTTGGTAGCAATGATTGAAAATCATCAACATTATTTGCGCTCAAAAATGAAAAACGAACGCCTGTCTGGATTGGCAATAATTTCAAATGAACATGAGAAATGTGACTTTGAATCAACGATAAATCTTTTCACTTCACGTAGAAAGGAATTTAAATAAGGCTCAGGGATCTATACAAATTCGCATAAACTAAGTTTCTTTCTTAGATTAAAAAAATATACTATTGAAAAAAATATACGTCACTATTTTGAAAACATATCTGTTTCCATTGTTTCTTCTATTTGTCTTGTTCGATTATTTGAAAAATTTACTAAATTTGTAGGCTCATAATTATTATTTCTAGGGCTGCAGAAATTAATTATTAATTTTATTTCTCGAGTAATAATTAAAAATGATTAAAGATTAACTTATTTTAACGATTAATTGACACATCACTTACAAATAATTGGAAGTCAAAAAAAGTATATATAAACAATTTTTAAAAATAGCGCCTGATAAATAATGAATTTCTTGAAGATGACATGTACATTTTGGTTTTAAAATATTGACTGACGGGAATGTTCAAAATGTTGATAAAGTTTGCCTACTTATCAAACCAAATGAAAAGCGTATGAAGCTAATGGCAGTAATGGCGTTTGACTTAGAGACAGAAATGACGACAGCTCTTCTGATGAATTACTGCGTTACAAAATGGAGATGAACGTTCTTGAATCCATTCATCCAATACAATGGTGGAAAGTTAATGAACACCAATATCTGCTAATGTCATTCCTGGCCAAGACCGTTTTGAGCATACAAGTTACATCAGTTCCATGTCAATGATTGTTCAGTGCTGCTGGTTATATTGTCAATTAGACCCGCTCATCACTTGAACCAAATAATGTCAACACACTTTTGCGTAGTTGGTGAAAAGTTGATATATAAAGAAGACATTCCAGTGTTATTTAGATTTTTATCAGAACGTTAAATAAGTGTTACTTATGACATCATAAATTAATTTTTTTTTACTTTAATCGAAATTAACGATTAAGTAATCGTTAATTTTTCAAAAGTTAACAATTAAAGTTAATTTGATCGTTAACAGCCCTAGTATTTACCCAAAAATCTGTTTTTAGTAAAATTTTCGGCGGCCCCAGAAATTCTCCTCGCCCTCCCCCCCCCCACGCAGACAAAGCTAAATCCGCCACTGATATTTTACATCTTTTGAACATATCTAAATATTATAGTCTTTAACTTTTATTGTGTCTGTGGCTTTAGTATGTCTAATAAGTCTAAGGCTGGAATTATTACAGCAACATTTGAAAGCATGGCTAAAATAATATTTTTATCTCTCCATTTTTAGACAATTCGTCAAATGGTTGCATCAGATGAAGATGTGGGAGTAAATGCTGAGATAACTTACACGATTGGAACCAATGATTCAACAATCAACAGTTTGTTTTCTATTGATGCCAACACTGGTGTGATTAAACTGATTGGAGATCTCACAACACAGAGACAGGTCATTACTTATGAATATAGTTTTTTATATCCGGCATCCTTCCGTCTCGCGAGACGATGGTGCATCACCGTTGGGTTGGGTTGCATTTCCTCGAGTGACTGTGCAGTCCTATCCTTGAGTGACAGTCTTTGCCACAGTTTTTACACACGAGTTCTGTGCTTCCAAATGTTTTGGCCTTTCTCCTAGCTCTTCTGTCTGCAGCCTCCTCCATTCTTCGCTCCTCGGCTACTATGACGCCCTCTTTGACAACTGTGCGCCACGTAGATCGGTCTTCTGCCTTACACTCCCAGTCACTTGTATGTATTTTGGCTGCTTTCATGTCCCTTTGACAGACATCTTTAAATCGCAAGCGTGGGCGACCTGTTTTCCTCTTTCCTGAAGCAAGTTCACCATATAGGAGGTCCTTCGGGATGCGGCCGGGGCTCATTCTTTTGACATGTCCTAGCCACCTCAGGCGTCTTTCACTAAGAATTGAGAACATGCTTTGGGTATTGGCACGCGTTAGTACCTCACTATTAGGCACTTTTTCTTGCCATTTAATACCAAGGATGCGGCGCAGGCATCTCAAATGGAAGCTGTTAAGCTTACGCTCTTGTGATGTATAAGTGGTCCATGTCTCGCTCCCATATAGTAGTGTACTGATGACACAGGCTCGATAGACGCACAGTTTGGTTTTCTCCGTTAGCTTGGTGTTTTGCCAGACCCGCTTATTTAGTTTAGCCATTGTTGCGGCTGCCTTGCCAATTCTGCTGTTTATTTCTTCTTCAATGGACAGTGTATTGGAGACCTTGGATCCCAAGTAGGTGAAGCTGTCCACAACCTCCAAGTTTTCATTATCGATATTTATGGTAGGAGGAGGTCGAGTGTCTTGGGCCATGATGTTTGTCTTTTTCAAGCTGATTTGCAGACCAAATTCTTTGCAGGCATTGGAGAAGCTTGACACGAGTTGTTGCAAACCAGATTCTGTATGTGCTGTTAGTGCCGCATCATCCGCAAATAGTAGCTCTCGAATTAGGACATCCGTCGTTTTGGTCTTGGCTCGGAGGCGGGCAGTGTTGAAAAGTCCTCCATCAGCTCTGGTATGTAACCAGATTCCCTCACTGCTATCCTTGAATGCGTATCGAAGAAGTACAGAGAAGAATATTGCGAAGAGTGTTGGTGCGAGTACACAACCTTGTTTAACTCCGCTGCTGACAGGGAAGGCCTCTGACTTAGCTCCATCGAACTGTACTGTGCCAAGCATATTTTCATGGAACTGTCTGATGATGGCAAGTAGGTGAGGGGGACATCCAATTTTTGCCAGTATTTGGAATAGCCCGTTGCGACTGACTAAGTCGAAGGCTTTTGTAAGGTCCACAAATGCAATGTATAGTGGCATCTGCTGCTCTCTGCATTTTTCCTGGAGCTGTCGTATGGAGAACACCATGTCTATGGTAGACCGACCGGACCGGAAACCACACTGAGATTCTGGATAGACGCGGGATGCTAGGCTTTGTAAACGTTTTAGTATAACGCGGGCAAAGGTCTTTCCTACAATACTAAGGAGTGAAATGCCGCGATAATTATTGCAATCACTCCTATCACCTTTGTTTTTATATAGTGTCACTATATTTGCATCCTTTAGGTCTTGGGGGATGTAGCCCTGTTCCCAGCAGAGGGACAGAATCTCGTGCAATGGTTGGAGTAAAGCTGTCTTGCCACTCTTTAGAACCTCTGGTGGTATTCCATCATTCCCAGGCGCTTTTCCACAAGCTAGACTGTCAATTGCTTTGCTCAGCTCTTCCTGTGTGGGCACGACATCAAGTTCTTCCATGAGTGGCATATCTGGGATGTCATCTAGAGCGGTGCTGGAGACTGTGGTAACTGTTGAATACAATTCCAGATAATGCTCAACCCACCGTTTTAGCTGTGCTGCCTGGTCTTGAATAATTTCTCCATTTTTGGACTTTAGGGGAGCAGCTTTTGACGTCAAGGGGCCCGTTGCCTTTTTGATGTTTTCGTACATGACTTTTGCATTGCCCATGTCTGCAGCTGATTGTATACTGGAACAGAGCTTAAGCCAGTAGGTATTGACACATTTACGTGCAACCTTTTGGGCAAGTGACTTAGCTGTTTTTAAAGCATGCAAATTGTCAGGTGTAGGCTTTTCCTTGTAAGCCATAAGAGCTTTCCTTTTTGCTTCAGTGACGGGTTTCATCTCGTCCCAATGTTCATCAAACCAGTCCGTGTTTTTGTGAGATTTTTTGCCAAAGGCTTGTATTGCGGATGTATAGATTGTGTCTCTCAGTTGCGTCCATTTGGAGTCAATGGTGACGCATGGGGACATCTTTGAGAGACTTTCCTTCACCTTGTCTTTGAACAGCTGCGCTATCGCAGGGTCTTTCATGCAGGAGGTATTGATGCGTGGACTTCCCTTTTTCTTTGTGTGGTACGAGTTTTTCCTCATTATTCGTACTTTGCTGGCGACAAGGGAATGATCCGTGTCACAGTCGGCACTGTGATAGCTGCGAGTGAGTAGGACGCTAGCTAGTTGTGCACGCCTGGTGATAATGAGGTCCAGCTGGTGCCATTGGTGGGATCGAGGGTGTCTCCAAGATACTTGATGTATATCCTTGCACTTGAAGAAAGTGTTGGTCACACACAAGCCTCGTGAGCAGCACAATTCCAGAAGCCTTTGTCCATTTTCATTTAACTTTCCTCTTCCAAATAGTCCAAGGCAGGTGGGCCAGGCTTCGTGGTCGCTCCCCACTCTAGCATTGAAATCTCCTAGGAGATAGATTGCCTCGTCTTTGTGGATGCCGGCTATTGCCTGGTCTAACGCTCCATAGAACTGGTCCTTCTCTTCCGGAGTTGAATAGAGTGTTGGGGCATACACACTAAGAATGTTTGCTGGGCCCGCAGTTGTTCTGAGTCTTAGAGTGAGGATCCTCTCCGTGCCTGATGACGGTGGTTCAATGGATGGTAGAAGAGTGTTTTTAACAGCGAAACCCACACCATGCTGTCTAGGTTCGTCTTTCGGTCTGCCTTGCCAGAAGAAGGTGTAATTGGCCTCTTTGAGTGAACCGTTGTCTGGGAGCCTGGTCTCCNAATTTCCCGAATTGCGATCAACTGGTTATGAAATTTTAAAAATTGCGTAAAAATCCATTTATATTATTATTGTCATACTGACTTAATTTTTTAGGCTAAGTATGGTTATATTACGCATCTAAAATATTGTCTTGAGTTACATACTATATTTACCTGTAGTTTAGTACTATTATTTTTATATTAAAGTATAGGAAAATCGCATCTTCAAAAAAAAAAAAAGTAAAAGCTACCAAAAAACTTCGCGAATCGAGCAATAAGACTAGCGCGGGCAACGGCGCCATTGCCAGAAGTTGAATACATCATTTTTCAAGCATTGAAGAGTTTAAATTTCCGTGAACTCATTTCTAACGAGAGTGCTATCTAGGGACGCTTTACAACGCTTTGGTAATAGCTGTGAGGAGCGCATTACAACACTTAAACACATTAAGAGTACAGTCGAACCCACTTATCTCATCCCCGATTATCTTGCCAACCCTATTATCTCGACGCTTTTCGGGTTTGACTGTAATTGTTATTGTCTTTCCATCGGGTGTGTCCTTTTCATTCCATTTTCTTTCAAGGACATTTTTTTTTGGTTTCATGTTGACAGATCTCCCATAGCTTGGATTTTTTCAATCTTGTCGCATTTCTTTTGATAAAGGTCTTCATTCTGTTAGTGGTAGTTTATGTTGTGTGGGGCGCGGTGGTCAAAGTGTTAGTGCGCTGCGGTACAAAAACAATTCTAAAATAAAAATAAAAATCGGTCACGGGTTCAAACCCCGGTTCTGGCACCCCTACGGGTAGATGATGCTCGTTAAAACCTTGGCTGGTAGTTCATCTAGGAGAAGGAAACTCCGAGTACAAATCCTCCGCTGCCTTGCGGCTATACCTGCCTTGCGGGAAAGGCTAAGGGAGTAAACCCTGAAAGAAAATCAGGAATTGGAGCACCTACAGGCGGTCTATACATAAGACTTATGTACATACCGGCAGCTCCTGCGACGCCAATGGCAGCCAAGCTGCATCGACGCAAGTCGTTCCCTTGGTTACACCATTGACGTGGAGAGGGGGGATATGCTGTATGGGCAGCAGCTAATTCTCCATAATACCCGCCCAGGCTTGCATCACCTCTGGAGAGGACACTCCAGCGTCGCCGCAAGGTGTCGATAAAACACGGGAAGCAGCAGTTACCGGTTATAAGCCAAAGCTCAATTGACGTAGAGCTAGGCGCCAGGGGCTGCTTCCGACGGTGGGAGAGACTACCAATGTCTCATAGTTTTTTAAACACTATTATATTTGAAACTTAATTTTTTTAAATATTTAGTGAAAAGATATTTATACTAATTTTCCTTTTTGTATCAATTTTGATGTTTTAAAAGTATTCTATGTTTTTATATATTATTTTTTAAAGTCCATACAATTGTTTTAAAAAGCATCACGAAAAACACAGCTTTTTTAAAATGTTGATTGTTTTAGGTCACCAAGTACAACTTCACAGTGATTGCTACAGATCATGGTACTGACCCAGGTCCACTGTCAGGAAACACCGCTGTTGTTATAGATGTTAAACTTAATGACAGGAAGCCTCCAGAGTGAGTAAACAGAAAGTATTTCTTTTTAAACTTTTCATCTAACAAGTGAATTTTTTAAATCAATTCTTCATGTGTTTTTTATTGACAGAGATTATAGTGACTAATACAAATTATAATATCACTTTCATAAATTAAGGATTTTTAATTTGAATATTGAAATATGTCACGTGAGACATATGGATGAAAGGAATGCGGTGGTGTGTCAGGGTCAAAGGAAGGCCAATGTCGAGTCCAGGAGTGTGTGGTCACTGAGAGAGAACACGGAGACAGGGATTCGGACAGAGCTAGAAGTTAGAAGTTGAGAGAGAGAGAGAGGAACAAACTATTTGAATTGTAGAGATTAATGTCGTACATTGTGACATACTTGTATATAGATATTAAATGTTTTGTTATTAAAGAGTTAAATTTCTGACTTCAATGGATGCACTGAATTATTGTGTGAGAGAGGAGATTGTTTGACAAGCCCACAAAAGAACGCAAAATAAGTCACTCACGAGAAAGTGAGAAACGGGACCTCAGACCGTTACATTATTATGGTGTCAGAACCGGTCATCAAGCTACATTCATAAAGGATTACTAAAAGGAAATTAAAAACAAACTTCTGTGTGGTACTTATTTATTCATTCATCAAGTATACAATGTGGAATATAAGTGGCATTCAAAAATGGATTATTATGAAAAATTTACCGCCATAGCCAAAGAATTTGGATTAATTGGCAGAGAATTGCGTGA
The DNA here is from genome assembly GCA_002072015.1 of Radix auricularia. Lineage (NCBI taxonomy): Eukaryota > Metazoa > Mollusca > Gastropoda > Lymnaeidae > Radix > Radix auricularia. The sequence goes on along the minus strand of MUZC01000659.1, from coordinate 143,486 downwards.
ATTCGTTGAAGAGAAAGTAAAAGAAGCCAAAGAAGAAGAAAAACAAAAGCCAGTTAATGATAGAGAAGAAAGAAATGCAAGGAGAGAAATGGAGCAACTGAAAAATGAAAATCTGAAGTGACAGATTGATTTACAGAAAGACACCACAATCCAGGTAAGAACACAAATGAAAGGTCAACAACAAACGAAATAATTAAAGTTAGGAAATATGATAGCAAAAAGGAAAAGATAGATGTTAATTTGGACTACTTTGATTCAGTTATGAAAATAAAAGGATTTGAAGAAATAGATTGGCCTACACAACTTATGACAAAACTTACAGGTAAAGCTTTCGAGGCCTATAACAGTATAGCAAAAAATGACAGGAACATTTATAAAAATGTTTTTACAAATCCCTATTATTCCATTTTGGGAAATCTGAAAATGACTATAGTAAAGAATTTCACTAAATTAGAATAAAAAGGGACAAAGACCCACAAATAATTGTGCATGAAGCGCAAGTAATACTGACAAAATGGCTAGAGACTGCAGCCATAGACACCAACGATCCCAGAGCCCAACTGGACATGGTGTAAATAGATAATTTTTTGGAAAAAGCAACACCAACATTTATTTCCATATTTAGCTGACAAGGAAATTCGAACCCAGACTGAACTAACAAACTCTTTAAGAACATTAAAGGATTCCCTCCCCAAGTTGAAATGGACAAAAGACATGATTTCTTGGCAACAGTCCAAAACAACAAACCAGAAATCATATACTACTGCTGCGGCAAGAGAGGTCACCTTGTAAAACAGTGTTATTTCAACAAAGGACAGACTTCACCCTAGGTCAGCCCAAGGCGAAACAACATAGAAACAAGTTATGGACAGGGTCAATTTGAAAGAGAAAACAAAAAATCATGGAGAGGAAGATATAATCACAGTGTAAACTATGGAGGTTATGATCGGGACAGAAGATCATGGAGAGGAAGATATGATTTTTATCCCAAAAACAGAAACTATAATCACACAAATAGAAAAAAATGATGAACAAAACATGGACATTGGGAAAATAATAAATCGAGAAGACACAACAGCCAGTGATACTGTGGCAGCTATTAATAGCCAAGGACGACTTAAATTTTATCCCGTGTATGTCAACAACAAAAAATGCATGTGTCTACGCGACTCAGGGTGCACAACAATTGTAGCACACAACAAAATAATAGAGAAAGAAAACTATGATGGCAAAACAGACACACTGACGATGGCCTTTGGAACAAAAATAGATTGCCCAACTGCTTCACTCAATATCAACTCACCCTGGTTTCAATGTGAAGCTAGAGCAAGAGTTCTGAAAGATGCAATTTGCGATCTAATTATAGGCAATCGACCTAATTATAGGCAACATTGAAGGTGTTGTTGACTATTCAGATGAAATGTATAAAGAATGACGCGACAACAATACTCAAATATGTGCTAGTTTACAAACCATAGCCTCAATGAAAAGAAAAGAAGAATTAGACATTGAAGTTGAAGACAACATAGCCTTAGGGAATCAACGTATATCAAGACAAAACTTCAAGAAACTTCAAGGAGAAGGTGTCAGGGGTATGAGAACCACTGCGTTTTTGAGTTGTGCTTTTGCCTGGTCACAAGCTCATGTTTTGAGCTGTGAACCACGTGGGAATTTTGTTCATTCCACGCAAGGACAGTCCAGGCCACGGTATATAACTCGTGTGTCTCGATGTGTAGAAGAGACAGACAAGGAGTTATGTTGCGGAGAGCAGTGGGGTGTTGACAAGTCACCGGTGAGAACACGAGAATACCCGAACTGTTAGAGTTGCCGTGTTGGCCGGCTGGACTGTACGCCGGGTCTAGATTGTAACTGAGAAACACGGAGATATGTGTTAGTGAGAAGACCCGAAGTGTACATAGTTGACAAGTGTCTATGAATGTAAATAAAGATTGCTGATGAGAAAAGGACTTGAGTTGGATTATTGTGCAACAGTTGTTGGTGTGTAAGCATCGGGACCTAAAACCCTAGACAACGATACTCGACAGAAGGGAAAGCAATACATGAAATACAAATGAAACTCAGCAAAGAAGAAATAAAAACAGAAAAATCAAAATCTGGTAATATTGTGACCACTGTTGTTAATCATAGATATGGCAGAAGAGATGAATATTGGAATCACAGAAATAGTAATAATGAGTCTGAGACCATTAAAGTAGAATCATCTATAGTAGGAAGATTAATTGGTCGTAGAGGACACAGAATCAGAAACATTGAAGCAGACAGTAACTGTCAGATAAAAATTTATCATGATTATGACTCATCTAATCAAAGTTTTGTGAAACTATTGTGGCGGACTCGCTGTCTAGGGGGATTTTAGGTCCACCCTTTTTACCACAGATATAAACATCAGACGTACTCAGTGGCGTAGCGAGGGGGGCAGAGGGGGCAAATTCCCCCGGGCGCCACGTTAGGGGGCACCAAAATGAGTATTAAAACTCAATATTTAATTTAATTTGTATGTAAATTAATGTATTCCAAATACGTTTGCAAGATTGAATATTGGAGCTCCGAACATATCTTTATTACAAAACAGTTGTTAAACATGATTTAGGCGCCCCCATTGAGCGTTAAGGGGCGCCATTCTACTCATAAATAAATGACACATCCACAATGTAGGATTGCTGATGTGTTTTTTTTTAATTTAAAAAGTGTGAGTTGATGGTAGTGAAAAGTAAGAGACCAATACGATTCTTTTAATAGAGCTACCAGAGACGACACTAAAAGCAACCAAAATTACCAAGACAAGAAAAAGGAGTGGCTTAAAGCAGTGGTTCTCACCCTGTGGTCCACGGACCACTAGTGCTCCGCGAAGATTTGCCAGGTGGTCCGTGAAAAAAGCATGAAATTTACGCACTGTAGGATTGATCGAGAAAGACTAGCAAGTAAAAGAAATAACGCAGACTTAAATATATTTCTGATCTGGCCATAATGGTTTTTAATTTTATCAAGCTCG
>MUZC01000659.1:83916-104362 GCA_002072015.1 Radix auricularia | reverse complement strand
ACTGGCACAATGGGCGTTGCCCAATCGGAATAGTCTACCTTCTTTATGATGCCCTTAGATTCCAATCTATTTAGTTCATTTTCAATTTTATCCCTCATTGCATAAGGTGGAACTCTAGCTTTGCAGTATCTTGGATTTGTATCTTTAATGCTTATCTTCACTGTCCTATCATTTAGTAATCCTGAACTACCAAAAACACCTTCATTTTCAGATAAAACTTTATCTAGTGAAGTAAAACTAGGTTCTCTTGCTTTGTTCACTGAAAATATACTTTCCCAGTCTAACCCAAGATCAACTAACCAGTTCCTACCTAGTAATGGTGGTCCAATTCCTTCAACTACAAGAAGAGGAAGTTTAACACTTTGACCATTGTAGCTTATATGAACTATACACTCTCCTATCACTGGAACATTGTCACCTGTGTATGTTGTTAGGCACTTGTGACATGGTTGTAGAGGCACTGATCCTGGAAGATTATGCTCTTACCGTTGATACTAACTGGTACGTTGATGGGAGCATGACTTGTTGATTTCACAGAGAACAGGTTGAACTCCGGCTGCGGATCTTGGTGACAGTTAACACTTTGACCATTGTAGCTTATATGAACTATACACTCTCCTATCACTGGAACATTGTCACCTGTGTATGTTGTTAGGCACTTGTGACATGGTTGTAGAGGCACTGATCCTCCTGTGACAGCGTCAAAGTCCTTCTTTACGATGACGGTTAGAGACGCTCCGGTGTCAAGCTGGAAGATTATGCTCTTACCGTTGATACTAACTGGTACGTTGATGGGAGCATGACTTGTTGATTTCACAGAGAACAGGTTGAACTCCGGCTGCGGATCAGTTTGCGCATTTTCACTGGTAGAGTGGTTCATTTGTTGTGTTAGGCTGTCTTGGTGACAGTTAACCTAGTGCTGCCTTTGTTGGCGGTACTGTGTAGACTGGCTAGATCTAGCAACAGACGAAGACTTTGCAAAGCAGGCCTTGGCAATGTGACCTTGCTTTCTGAACTTATAGCAAGTTGATGACTTGAATTTGCACTGATGAGATGCATGGGGACCGTTGCATCGATGACATTTCTGATAATTATTACTAGATTTAGATCTAGGTTTAGAACTTGCAGGCTGTTTAGCATAAGTTGAATTGCTCTGATGGGGTTGGTGTTTGTTGACTGACCTGCTGTTTACTGCATGGATCACTGAAGGCGTCAGAGATCTGGCCGCATCGGATGACTGCTGGAATGAAGTTGCAAGTTGTATTGCTTTTTCTAATGTTAGATCTGTCTCAAGAAGCAACTTTCTCTGCACATCCGGGCTGTTCAGACCGATGACAAACTTTTCACATAGTCTGTCAGACAGGGTGTCGCCAAATTCACAGAATTCACTTAGATGACGTAGTGCTGCAACATATTCTGATATAGACTCGTTTGGTTGACGAGACCTACCGTCAAATTTGGCTCGACACAGGAACTTTGGTGGTGCAGGCGCATGGTGATTTGTGAGGAGTTTGCTCAGCTCGTTAAAGCTCTTGGTAGCTGGACTATATGGTGCACATAAGTCCTTTAATAGCCTGAATTGTTGAGGCCCTATGACTGTTAACAAAACAGCTCTCTTTTTGTCTTCCATCGTCACGTCGTTGGCTTTAAGATAGAAACTTAACCTATCTAGGTAATCATGAACGGTTTCATCATTCGAATTAAATTCATTAATCTGGCCATATAGAGCCATGATTTTACAAATACTTATCAAATATGCTCTATCAAGCTTCTTCTTCAGTCAGCATATGCTCTTTTTTAATGGATGATTAATCCTCGTCGCCAATGAAGTGGATTTGAGTGGTTTTAATTTAGAAATACAACGGACGATGGAGACATTACAGTTTCGTCATTTTATTCTCTATTACTAACTTTAAACACTGAAGAGCATAAACAATAATAAACATAAAAATAAGGGACATCACTCAAACAATATAAAACTACAGTAATACAAGAGTGAGTTCCCCTAAGAATAATCCCAATATATTACAATTTATGACATGGCAAGTGAGCCGCTACAGATGAGAATACTTCTTACATTGATTTTTATTATGATTTATTCTGTCAATGCCATATATTAAGTCAAAATTATCTAAAACATTTATAAAGAAATTATATGGCTGCAGTTTGTGAGAAACTTATCTGAAGTCAATTATTCCATACACCAAAAGAATACTAACTTTATCATATACATGGAATGCTTCATTCATAATAATAATTTAAATTTTCTCCAGAGTATTAAATTCTGAATTAGTTTTGTAATATATTGGGATTATTCTTAGGGGAACTCACTTTTGTATTACTGTAGTTTTATATTGTTTGAGTGATGTCCCTTGTTTATGTTTATGTTCTTCAGTATTAAAGTTTAGTAAGTTAGAGAATAAAATGACGAAACAAGTAATGTCTCCATCGTCCGTTGTATTCCTAAATTAAAACCACTCCAATCCACTTCAAGTTTAATATTTGCTTCAAGTTTAGCAGTAAAAAAAATTGAAAGCTCCCTCTTTTACCCACAGAGTTATTTGAGCGATATATTCCTGTAAACCAAAATAAAATATTGGCTGAAACGAATAATTGGGTCCGCAGCGTCGCGTCTCTTCCGGTTGCTATGCAGAAGAGTTGCTTCCCTTGAATTTTGTTGTTTTCTTACTTATTTATGACCTCCCCTTGGCGGTAAAATGTAAATTGTATTTGTTTATTATCATCTTTGGATTTGTATTCGTGCGCCGCGAGAAGGGGGGGGGTGCTCTCCTGTTCATGAGTATATTCTAAGAACTATTTGATGCTCATTTAGAAAAGGAGTGCTGCTGATTCCTTGGCGGGCTACCATGTCGTTTCCATTGCCATTAGTAAGTAGTAAGTTTTTGTTAGAATTTTCGGAATATTTAGGTCCCAGCCATCATTCAGAACCTCATCTCGACGTTCCCAGCAATCATTCAGAACCTCATCTCGACGGTCCCAGCAATCATTCAGAACCTCATCTCGACGGTCCAAGACAGTTCTTAGGTTAGGTTTAGTTATCAATTTCAGAAAATTGAAGATTTCAATTTTAGGGTTTGGGTTAGGTATAGCTATACAATTTTAATAGTGGCAGCAGTGATCTAATGCGTGAATTTCTAAAAGGATTTAAAAAGTGTGTTGTGATTCCGATGCCTGATCGGTGAGTACCCATTATTTTGCTTTTATGTAAAACGCTAAAAAATACTCCTTAAAATATTAGAATGTCCCCCCAATCCTTCGGCCATCTTGTTGCTATGGCACGGCACCGCCGGAAAAGTATTGCGAGCCCCGTGAATTTTTTTTTTTTAATTTGCCGGTAGCTAAAAATACTGCGCAATTTTAGAATCCCTGATTCCCCTACCCCTCTGATTTCACGGGGCTCGCACTACTTTTCCAAAGGTCACGGCGGTCACGTGCCTTAGCAACAAGATGGCCGCCGATAAGGGCGGTGCGGACTCAATAATCAGTGTTTACCAAAATATTTTGCATGGATGAGCTTGTATTTTTTAGAATCTCATTGTAGTGCTAATAACAGGAATTAGATATAATAGTTGTTTTTAGTATAGTGTTTTACATTTTATTTACCTACTGTTATCAACAAAATTATACATTTTGATGATGTGAGTAATTGTAGATAATATAATAAAATATTTACATTGAAAATTATTTATACAAGTTTCTAAAGGAACTCTTCACTCGCTCACAGAGTACAATATTTAAAACAAAAATAATTATTTAAAATTTACAACTTTAACTTCCAAACTGCCAATTACACCTTTATTTGATCAATAAACAAAGCTTTGTCTTCAAAAAGGTAAATTCTAGACATTCTAAGAGATTAACAGTTATCTATGCCCAGGTCTGTAAACTGCCATTTATAAATGTAATCCTAATGCAAAGTGTAATGTTAAGTATTTCTGCCATTATGTGATTTTTAAAGGATGAAGGATTTGTTTAAATTAAATATGAAACATTAACGTTTATGTTTAATTAAACTAAATATATTTCATTGCATGTCTCATTATTTCCATCATTTAGCTGCTGCCAATGGTAATGGTTCAGCAATAATCAGAACCAGCACTACATTTGTTACCGAGGTACTCATACATTATCTTCCTGTGGTCATTTGGGACTTAAGAGGACTATCGTCTAATAACTCCATGACATCCACCCATATCCTTACTATTGTCATAGGTACAGACCAAGGTAATTGATTCATTTTTAATTATTTATCTATTTTATTATAAAAAATAATCGCTTTTTAAAGTTTAACTGTTTTTATTATACATACAAGTAAAGGATTCACATTAAGAGGACTGACATATTTCTAATCAACAAACACCATATCTTAAAAGTAACAGAGTGAAAAATATTCTCCACCACATCAGTGCCCAGATTATACTCTCTGTGATGCTGATGTCACTCAGATATTGTCACTTCAGTAGATTATTATTACTCCAGTTTGAATTATTTTATGTGATGAGATTTATTATGAGGGTTTAAGCATAGATTTTTAGTCTATTTCAAACTACCAAAATAATAAAAACAATAATGAAATTTTTTTAAAAACAGAAGGCCACTAGCAATTTAACATAATTTTTCCTTTTATAGTGTGTAATAATTTTAGAAACAAAAAGATCTTTGATGAATAGATCACATGTGACTTTTATCTTGACTACATTAGAAAAAAATGAGACCTCGAAGGTGTATTGTTCTTTAAATTAATAAACTAAAGCTAACAGAAAACCTACCAGTCTCACATAAAAGGTGCTGCATCTCAGCAAATAAATCACTCACTTGGTTAAAATTTGTCAAGTTTGTTCTGGTTAAACTCATCAGGTTTTTAAAAATGGCTTTAATTTCATTTTGACAGTGTACAAGAATAATAAATGGTATGTTTATTCCGCCTTAAGAAAATATGTAGATGGCAACAAAATATTCCGTTCATGGTCAGTAAAAGGATATTGGATGATTCCTTTAGAATAATTTTAGTGAACACATTGTGATCAAGGCAATTAAAAATGATTTGGCCCTATTTATAAATTAGACACCAAATCCCATAGTTCTCTTTCATTTACATTAAATGGTAATTATTTTTTTCTCTTCTTGCAGGACCAGAAAAGAAAAAACAAGGTGTTGAACTTTCTCAAGCAACCATTTTTCCCTTTAGCAGCGTTATTGTTTTGATCGTGACAATGATAAGTCTAGTAGTGACGTTAAAATAAATTTCAGGAAATATACAAACATGACAATAGAGCAAAAAAAGTATATTATTTGTTTACAATAGATTTAAACATACTTGTTATTCTTTTAGTAGTAATTTTTTTTTAAAGCCCTTAAATATATAATCTATAAAATAGTATATTCCACAAAATTCCACATCAACTCTCAATTTCCATTGAATGTATACAGATGACTGTTGAGGGAAACTGGAAGATAGTGGGTTACTGTAAGTTGTAAATTAGCAGTGAAGATAAAAAAAATGCTAACTTAAAAACCGTATTACATTAACATTGTGATGATTAATAACATCACTGGGCCTTTTAAATGTATTAGATTAGAGCATATTATTTTTTTACCTGGAAAAGGTCTACATGTTTGAGGTAAAGGAAATAAACTAAGGAATGACAAAGTTGTGGTATGGAAATCATTTTTGGAGGAAGAATTTTAAACGTTTTTTGAATGATGTTCACGAAATTATTTTTTGTCACTTAATTAACTACTATTGAAACAACACCAAAACAAACAGAAAAATCCACTTTGAAATTTAAGTTCTTTCTCTGATGAATTTCCACTTTAAAGAAACTAACTAAATGAATGTTCTTCGACTTTTGAAAAGAAATTAATAAAAATACTGAAACATTTCTTTTTTTTTGCATTTATTTTTAACTTTACATTTCATTCAATAAAAATTCATTTCTTAATTATCTATATATTTCTATGAAAATATTAATCATTGCTAATAAAAATGTTTGACATTTTATGTTGCTTTTGTAATGAGACTCAGTGATCTGCTAAAGCGACAATAAAATTTAGAAATGTGCAAACACAAACCCGTTCAAATAAGCATTGCGCATGTCTTAAAACCAGCAATAAGCCACCCCCCCCACCCCGACTTTCACTCGCGTTGTCTTCATTTCTTTTAGTGTATGTTGTGTGTAAAACTAAAATAAACTAAGATTTTTAGAATTGTGTATGGTCACAAAAAGTAAGAAATTTGAAGAACTTTTAAAAATCACAACAAACAAAAAAACAAGTAAGATATCAAAGCCAAAATTTGACCATATTGTTTTAGATTATAATACTCTCAATAGAAAATGTAGAGTAGATACTTATTATTATATTATAAAATGAACACGTGATGTATAACAAAAAAATACCCCCAAAAGGTTACTTTTTATTAATAAATTTGATAAGGGGCCGTCCATAAATGACGTCACGCGATTTTGGCCGATTTTTTACCCCCTCCCACCCTCGTCACGCGTCGTCACAAAATCGTAGACCCCCTCCAAAAGTACGTCACAAAACTTTGACCCCCCCCCCCTCTTTTTAAAAAAAACACACTTAATTTTCTATTTGAAAATAAGTATGTTTCAAGTCACCTTTTTGTCTTTAAAGTATTTATTTAGAGTAGGTCTACAATGTAATATTGTAACACGCGTGAAGCTATGTAAAAGACATTAAATAAATTGTAAGCCAGTGATTCTCAAACTTTTTCATATCAGACGACCGGCAAGAATTTTTCCATTTCACCAGGTACCATTGCATTCTTTTCTCGTTTTGACATGATTTTCTCTGTACTGATTTGATAGCAAAATGAACCCCTACATAGCTTAAAGCCCTATAAGATTAAGTATGAATTCGGCTAGTTTTATATATTACATTTTTTTTTTTAAAATGTTTAGTTGCCAAGGCATAGCAAGACAGCTAACGAACTATGCAGAGATAATGTCAAAAACCATTTGATGTGGGACGTGGTGGTCGAGAGGTAGCGCTCTGTCATACCGATGGTCATGAGTTCGAATCCACACGAAGGTAAATATTTGTTCTCGGGGTCTGAGGAGTCCCCGAGTCACCCAGCTCCGAATGGGTACCTAACTAGACAATAGTTAGGCGGCTGGGGTAATGCGTTGAACCCTTATAGCCGTGGCCTGTGACCGCTACATCACTTGCCAACAGATCATCTCTCATGGTCTGTGGACGCAATTATCTTCTGCATAGAAGGAGCGTCTGTATATCTNCTTGAACTTGAACTTGAACTATCCCTTAACCCGACGCTGGGTCGTTGGGGCACCATTTTGAGCTGCGCACTAACTCATGCCAAGTGTCACGGTTCTGAGCTGCCTTCTGGGAATCGCTAAATGAAAGGCCGGTCCACTCTTTGATGTTGTCCTCCCAACTCTTCCTTGGTCTGCCTCTTTTCCTTCTTCCCTGGACTGTGCCTTGCAATATCGTCTTTGAGAGACCTCCAGATCTTGACACGTGTCCGTACCATCGTAGTTTCCTCTTTTTAATTGAGGTGAGAAGGTCCTCGTAAGGGCCAATGACAGCACTTATTTTGTCGAGGACCGCTTTGTTCGTGATGTGCGCCGTGTAGGAGATGTTTAATACCTTTCGAAAACATCTCATCTCAAGCGCACTAATTCTTTTTTGGAGGTCTGCGGTGAGCGTCCAAGCCTCACAACCATAGAGGAAGACTGACATCGCCAGAGAGCGCATTATTCGAATCTTTGATCTCAGTGAGAGCTTCTTGCTTTGCCAGATGTTTTTCAGTTTGCTTAGTGCTGCAGTTGTTTGGGCCGTTCTGGCAAGAATTTCTGGTTTTGAGCCTTCATCGGATATTACAGCCCCTAGATATTTGAAGGTAGGGACCTCCTCGAGTTTTTGACCGTTTATCCGTATTTCACTTGTGAAATTCTTATTTGCCATGACCTTGGTCTTTTCTGCATTAATTTCCATGCCATAGGCCTTCGACGTCTTCTCTAGCTTTGCAAGGAATTCTTTTAGTTCGTCCTCGCTGCCAGCTAGGCCGTCTATGTCATCGGCGAAGCGTAAGTTAGTTATGATCCTTCCTCCGATGCTGACCGTTCCGACATGGTCTTCGAGCACATCAGTCATAATTCTTTCTAGGAAGAGGTTGAAGAGGATGGGGGAGAGTAAACACCCTTGTCTAACACCAACAGTGGTCTTGAACCAATCTCCCAGCTTGCTGTTGTAGAGTACTGCGCTGGATGCTCTGTTGTATAGGTTCTTGATCACAGTAATGAGGTTGGCGTTAATATTGTACTTGTGCATGGTTGCCCACAGTGCTGCATGCCACACTCTGTCAAACGCCTTTTTGAAGTCTATGAAGACATGAAAGAGGTCCCTCTGGTGTTGCAGATGTTTTTCACAGAGCACTCGCAAGTTGAAGATCTGCTCTGTTGTGCTCCTTCCTGCTCTGAAGCCTGCTTGTTCTTCTGCAATGATCTGCTCTGCTTGTGGTTTTAGTCTGTTTAGTATTACCATGAGCATGACTTTGCTGGGGTGACTGATCAGGCTAATTGTGCGGTAGTTCTGACACAATTGAAGATTACCCTTCTTTGGGAGCGTTATAACCAGCGATCGAGTCCAGGGTGTTGGCCATTCTCCTGTCTGCCAGATCTTGTTGCACATGCTAGTTAGAATGTTTATTACTGGGTCACCTCCTGCTTGAATCAGTTCACCTGGGATGTTGTCTGCTCCAGCCGATTTCCCCTTTTTCAGCTTTCGCACAGCAAGCTCCACCTCATCACGGAGAATGTAATGCATGTCCATGTTAGATGACGTTGGGCAATTGAGCACTGATTCGTCGCCCTTTGAGTCTTCATTGTATAGCTCAGAACAGTATTCGGTCCATCTTTTTATTATTTCTTGTTCTTCTGTAATACAATTCTCAGATTATACAATTCTGTATATCTAAGATAAGATAAGATAACCTTCGCGATTAAGCTCGCGAATGTGACTATTGATATTAGAAGGATCATTGCATTGTTGATAGACCTAGAATATATAGATACAAGACAATTCCTCAAATTGACTTCTATCTTCTAATGACAGTTAAGTATATGCGCATCAAAGGCATTTGATCTAAAATTATCACATTTATATCACATCTCATTTTTTCTAAAAATTATTAGGTATGCGTTGGAAGAGGAAAATGGCCAGTACTGTACGAACCCCACATTTGTGCAGGAAAGTAGGGTGCCATCTTGTGCATCGCAAAATCAGTAATTCTTGCAAGTTGAGGACTGAAAAAATAATATGACATTGTCATAACTTTTTACTCCGAAGCTCACAAGTTTGTTTGTTTGCTTGTTTTTTCAATTCTTTTTTCTACAGGATTTCACGTACGCACACAACAGTTGTAAATATAATGTCACCAATGGACGAGGTGTATTTAAATTGTTGCATACTCTTACGGAATTTACAAACTAATGAAAAATACATGGCTACCGCTAACGGTCTGTTTAACCAAAGGGTCGGTAAACAGCGATAAATTATCTCATTTGGGGTAAAAATGTGTTCACATCCTTAGATTATATTTTATTTTAATGCATACAAATTAATGACTATAAATCATTACTGTGAACTTCTTTGTTTATAAAAAAAAAAGTTATTTGGAAAAAATATTTTTTTAATGTATTTTTTTAATCCCTCAATTGACTGATGGGCATCCCGTATAAAAGAGGTCGGCGAACAGGGGTAAATTACCTCATCTGGGGTCAAAAGGAAATCCCTGGGGGTAATCCAGACTCATTTGGGACATATAACATCCACTACACTCCACTAGATGTATTAAAATACGTCATGTGTATGTTTACGCTTGGTAACATATGATCACTATAAACGGTTCCTTAGAAAATGCATTAGTTAAATTTGTCATCTATGTAGATTTCTTATTTACGTACTATACGAAGACACCTAAATCCACCCTATTTTCATTAATATTGACACGAATTACAATAATCCTAATCAGACTGTATCAAATATCCTTTCTGTCATATTTAAAATTAATGCCTTAAAAACTGAGTTCAGAAGAAAGTTGTTTTGTGCTCCTCTCGAATTGCGATGTCAAGAATTTGATGCATTCAATAAAGTTAATGAATACTTTTGACTAATTTTAAATGGAAACACTTATCATTATATTTAGAATGGCCAGAGGTGTTTGGCCAGAAACCAATCGAAAAATATATCAAGCTTAAAACTTTTATTATTGTATCAAATAGATTCCCCCACCCCCCAAATAGATATTCCGTGTCGTTTTGACTTAAAATATCTACATATAATCCTATTAAGATCTTTTTTAGACACTTGTCCTGTTTGTAAAACTCACCATATGCAGTTTCGGGGGAAGGGGGGATAACCGACCAAAATAAAAGTTTGCAGTATGATGGCCTATCGACCGGCACTTTGAGAAGCACTCAATTTTTTTTTTAAAGTCAATAAATCAATTTTAAGTGACCAAGTATTTCAGTGGAAGTGTTATTTAAAGTTACCCTTTCGATGTGACGTCACATTTCTTCAACCCCCCTACGTCACGCATCGTCACAAAAGTGAGACCCCCCTCCCCCCTAGGTGCGGGTCGTCATTTATGGACGGCCCCTAAATACGAATATGATATATTTAGTTATTGAGAACTGCAACTCAGTACTGACAGTGTAAATTTAATTTTAACTAATTTAACTTAAAACGTCAATTAATTATAAGTCTGATGACTAATTTGCGTGTCTGAATGGTTTGAAGACGGTTCCTGACAATGGTTTTCTGTTTAGGCTTAGGCTTCCACAATACATACATCGATAGCCTGTGAAATAAAGTACAATTTTTTCTAATAGTATAATTAATTTAATAGTAATGTATATCTATTTATCAATTATGTTTATTGCCAGAATTTAATAATAACACCCCCTTTATTATCTAAATTACTAACTTGCACCAATGTTTAACATTAAAATGAATGATAACCATCATGTTTTGCTAGAATCTCTTTTACGACTTTTAACACATAAAGAAAAGGGATTTTTTTAAAAAAAATATATGAACATAATAATTTTTGTGTTAGAAACGCTTGAATTCATGAATTCATTTTTTTTTTACCGATTATATCAAATAGTCCTTGCTTAAAAATGTCACGAAACATACTTTCTCTAATTTGAATGCAACATACTAAACGTCCAGTTGTACAAATAATCCTATCTGTTTTTGAAATTCTGTAAGTGCCAAAACTTCATTTTTAATTTCTACAGTAATCGCATCATACAACTTTCTTCTTAAGTTATGTTTACATAAAATGGCTCCATTTTTTAATCCATCGCTAAAATGTGCTCTCTTGTTCTTGGACTGGAAGATTCAATTAAAATGCCAAGGTCTCCACATACAATTTTAGCAAAAGTCACAGCATCCTCCTTGGATTCCATTCGTTTCCCTGTGAGTAGTCTCTGCAATGCGCTTTTGGCAATATACTTTGGTATATAAAATAATTTCGGGCATAAGTAACGTCATAAAATAATTGTTTCCAATTGTCTGAAAAATAGAAAAGAAAATGTTTTCATTGCGACTAGCAAATTTCCTGAATCTTTTTATATGTTTAGCTTTTTTTTTCTGCCTTTGTCAGTTTTTCTATAGCTTTCAAATTAACCTCAAAATGGCTCTTTGGTGTGTGCACTATTTTATATCCTTAAGTATGGCTTAATACCTTACTGTGCATGGCGCAATTAGATTTGTTCCCAAAGTTTGTGGGCATGGCGAAGAATGCATAACAACGTTCTAATGTATTTTTTTAAAAGTTAGATAGTTCGTTTTAGTTGGAGCGGCATGTAAACAAGTTAGTTTTAATGAAATATTTTAGCAAAGTAATAATTTGACATTGAGATTTATGTCTCTGAGTCTTTCTTAAACTCCTTTAAACTTTCCAGTACTGAAGAATTATTAACATACGTTGGACCCCTGCAGTCATGTAATTTAAGCTAAGACCATCAACTTTGAAATTATTTAAAAACAGAAATATCATGTTTTTTTTTTCTTTTCCCCCGTAAAATCTTAAAAAGATTCTATACTATAATGTCTACTTTCCGAGTGGTAGCGCGCTCGACTGGCGTACCGATAGTCAGCAGTTCGAATCCACGTGAAGGCGAGGATTTGTTCCCGGGCCTGAGGAATCCCCGAGTCACCCAGCTCCGAATGGGTACCTAACTAGATAATAGTTAGGTGGCTGGGTAATGCGTGGAACCCTTATAGCCGTGGCCTGTGACCGCTGCATCACTTGCCAACAGATCATCTCTCATGGTCTGTGGTCACAATTATCTTCTGCATAGAAGGAGCGTCTGTATATCTAAGATAAGATAAGAATACCTACCACACACCTAAATTTGCTTGTGTGAAATATCTGAAGAGGTATCGAATACAATGGAATAATACTTGGTCTCTTGTAATTGAATTTTTTTTTCTTTTGCGAGATTATAACCTGCTATAGTTGCTCGTTTTAAATTTGAGGTGTTAAGTTTATGTTATCCGAGCACTGGATCGTACTTTGAAAGACGTGCATTTGACAACAATGGGCGCCACGTGACTGCAATCAACTCTCCACCAACAGCTCTTACGCAGTTTAATAACATTGCTTAATTTCAGAAACGTTTTAAAATGTAGTTTACAACAATAAAAAAACAATAATAATAATTTTTAAAAAACAAGCTGCCTTGCATCAACATTTGCTAAGAGACCATTAGTAAGCGAAGATTAAAAATATTTTCTTTGAATTAAGGCAAGAAAATGGTGGAAGTGAGACAAAGGAAATGAAAGGGGAAACAGAAAAACGAAATTGTAAAAAAAATAAAAAGTTTAATTTAAAAAATCGACATAATTTTAATTATAATGCAGTGGCGTAATAGGGGAGGGGTCCAAATTCGAAAATCACCAGGGACCCTACTTCAGAGAGGGGGCCGGGAGCGGTGTGTCAGATTATTTTTACATCAAATATGCCATGTATGCAGGGCCCACAAAGAGGTCAAGCTTCCAGCCCCGGGGCCCCAAAATCCCTAATAACGCCACTGGTATAATGTTACGTTTGTTTAGTGTACAGTGGTACTAAATCAGGGGCGTCCAAACTTTTTTTATTGGCTGGCCATATTCCTTGAAGTAAAGATATTCGGGGGCCGCATTAAAATAAAAAACAAAAATGGCAACCATTGAGAAGTTTTCATTGCAAAATTGTAAAGTAAAAAGTGAAACTGAGATCATTGACTGCATTAAATAGATTAGGTCAGGCTAAATGCCACTGCTTTTGAAATTATGATACCACGCAGGTGAAAGAAAGCCACTTAATCCTGTCACTTGGTTTTTGTTAAAATTTATAACTGAAAATTTCAGCTCACACCCTTATGTCAAGCCAAACAAGCTTAAGCATGTTCTTAGTAAATGTTCAAATCTCTTGGTATCTCTGTAAAAGAAATGTCTTGGTATCTCTGTAAAAGTTGAAAGCCGTTTTTTCTTCCCGCCACGTTCATCATTTAGTGTACCGCAATGAAGTTCCAGTTGTAGATTGCCAGGAGCATTATCAAGGTCCACCGACCTTAGTGTAGAAAAAATAGGATTCCTTTTCAATAGTCACAAAGTCCTGAAAGCTTCTTTGAAATTAATCAGCAAGAGATGTGATATCTTCAACTTACCACAGCTTTAGCTTATTTTATCTGTGGTGCTTACAGAACTACACCCACAGCTCTTGTGGAAGTCATCGCAATCGTAGAACCACTAGAAATACGTAGGGACAAGGCAATTAATACAACTACAGAAAGGTATCGCAGGCTAGACACTAGAGAACCCTGCTACCAAATGCAGAATAACTGGGACGGATGTGGGCGGTTGAAGGGGTCCTCATTTATTCCTCAAGTAATGGAATTTGATAGGACAGTCCAACCCCCACAAAAACAGAAGGAAAACTATAATCGTCCCTTTATACTTCCTTATGCGGAGGTTACCCGTCCTGAAATACCTTTGTCTTTGACTAACACGGCAGTTACGAAACGCAGCCCTGAATATGTACAGAAAGTGGCTGCCCTTGAGACAGCGTTCACAGATGTATCTGCCAACTTGAGAGAAGGAACTGCAGGATAGGGTGCGCCCATCCTGTACCCAATAGGTGGGCCACCAAACAGGGAAATTTTGAGACCCTTTTGGACTATGACATCGAATTACGATGTGGTGCTTGAATCTATACACAGGGCCCTGGAAAGTGTGCACCAAACACTGCAGCGATCGGATCTAGTAGGTTTTGACACGGTAGTGTTTTGTGACTCAAGATCAGCTCCAGAGGTCCTGAAAAGTGAGAAGAGTAGCACCCATTTGGTTGACGACATCTTAGATGACGTGGGTAAGTTCGAAAGACTCGGGGGTAAGGTGACAGTGCAGTGGATCCCGAGCCCACGTGAATGTTGACGGCAATGACAAAACAGACTCCCTGGCAAAAACCGGGGCAGCCCAGCCCCAACCAGACGCCCCAGTCACTTATCTCGGGGCAAAGACCTGGCTAATGGACCACTTCAGGAACAAGTGGTACCAGGAGTGGGCTTACAATGACTGCCGGGGGGGGGGTTCACTAACATGCCCAGGGCGTGTCGATCATACCAGTGGTGGAGTTTGAGTCGCAAACATCAGAGTTTATTGACTCAAATGCGAACAGAGCATTGCCCAAATAACTCATATTTCAATAGGCTAGACCATAACAGAGACTCGATCTGCCGTCATTGCAGCCTAGCCTCTGAAATAGTACTACACCTGTAAATTTCGTGACCTGCCGTGGAGGTTAGGAAGGCAAAAGAGCCCCACGTGAAGACAGTGTTCTATGGCACTGCTCAGCAGATGAAGCAAGTTGCCCAGGTATTAGCCAAGGCCTTAAGGTCTAAGTCTTAGCCAAAAAAAATATATGTATATGAAGAAGAAGCTTATTTAAATTTCTTTCTTGAAAAGTTGTCATGATTTCTTGTATTGAGAAGAAATATGTTGTATAAGGCTGCATTTGAGACAGTTGCAGCTTGTTCCCAAAGGCCTTGAAATGTAAATATGCTTTCCACTGCACTTCGCCATTAAAGATTAGGGTTAAGAACGTTTAGATGTCATGTGATATCAACTAAAAATGCAAAATCTGCCATCAAAGAAGTTTTGGACGACTTTTTGGTGAATGATACAGCGAAGTTTGGAAGCTTTGCTAGCCTCTTCGCTGATTTGGTTACAAACACATGTTGTTGGTTCACATTAGTTCACAATGCTCACCATTTATGGAAGGAGCCCCCCTCAGTAATAACTCCAGTTATGTTTTACCCTTTGTAGTTTAATGTCATTGACTGTAGAGCAAACAGAAGCAAAGAAATCGTTTCCTATTGTTTAGTCTTTACGACTCTGAATGTCAAGTAATTCTACACTCACACACGTAATGGTACACTCTTTAAAAAATTAAGAAGCTAGGCAGTGTCACATGCATCAGTGCTTTCATCAAAGACTATAGAAAAAGTCATTTTTTTTAGCGCATTTTCGAGAAGTTGAATGCGCTATTGCACCCGTTTTGTCCGTCCGTCCGTCCGTCCGTCTGTCATCACCCTAGATCTCAGCATCCATAAGTCCTAGACCCATGATGTATATATGTTTTTTGTATGTCCTGACCTGCCATTTGTGCATCAACACTCAGTTACTCGATCCGTTAAAAAAAACCCGTTAAAACTACCAAAAAACATTGCGAATCGAGAGATAACACTGGCACAGGCAACGGCCGCCATTGCCGGAAGTCGAATGCATCGTTTTTCAAACATTGAAGAGTTTTTACTCTCTGTTGTTTTTTTTTTTGACGTCATTAGAATATGTGTAAAAGTTTAGAGAGTTTTACGTCATCATTTGTGGTGACTTCAATCAAGATCTTGGCGTCCCAGGGACAGAAATTGAAAACTTTTTCGAAACAAACTTCAACATTCAACTACTTTCAACAAGATTGGCAACCACGATTTATCAAACAACAATTGACGGAGTATTTGGGAGATTAGCTGATTACAATTTAGAATGTTTCATTTATGAGTCCTATTTCAGTGACCACAAACCACTTGTAGTTAGATTAAAGAGAAAATAAAAAATAATTTAAATGTAAGGAAATGACTTTTAAATTTAAAAAATTTCAAGTATATTCATTACACAAGAAAATTCATAAAAATATGTCTAAAATCTAAACACAATTACTGATAACTACATAATTCTGATATCTAACATAAGTACTGATACATAATACGAAAATGCGCTAACACGTCCTGAGTCCAAAAAGGGACCAGGCTTAACATGATTTTTTAGCCTTTGCCTCTCATTATTTCTTAATGCCAGATGAGATTTCTTTAATTCTGGGAGCCACAGTCTTGCTTGACAAGAAAACAATTGCATACTACTGGTTTTTTTTTCACGGGACCGATATATTTGTCAGTTTTCTTCAAGCAATTTTTTTTTAAAAACACCATCAGTAAATAATTTGCTATGTTTCGCTATCAGTGAGCCACCTCAGAACTTTCCTTTGAGGAATTTTCATTTGCCTGAACCATTCTTGAAAATAAGCTTTGCTTTGAGGTTAATCCTTTTCAATTCGTTCAGTTTCATTATGCTTGTCATAGTTAGCACGTTTGGTCTGATAGTGCCTCTTAGTATTCTATTCCTTGGAAGCAGCCACCCTCTCCAAACAAACCAAATATACTTGTTAAATCATTTATGGAAGAAGAAAAAAACCCTCCTATTCCCTTGTTTTCTTTGTTGCTGCACCTTTTGGCATCAACTTTCCTTTTTTTACTTGCCGTCGCCATTTTAAAATAAGAATTAAATCTCTAAATAATAAAAACTTCAAATTAATAACAAAAGCGAAAATGCATTGTTGGGTGACAAAAGTCTATGCGCAAAAATCAACTCGATTGGATCACGGGAAGTGGGTTCCTTCCGTAAAAATTTTTATTTTTTATTTTCATTATTATTAATAATATTAATTATATAAATATATTTTTGCGGGTGGGACCACGACAAGACGATGAATTAAAGTAATGTATTTAATGAAATGTTTTCCGCCATCCGTACTCCCCATCAACAACCTTCTTCTGCTCATCGCCTCTCTCGAAAGTTACATGTTTATACACATAATTTTTCATTTATTTTACTATGTTTTCATTGTATTATTATAATTTATTTGCATACTTTTAAGGATTGAAGAAATTTAAGTTTGTTTTGATAGTTTCCTGCGATACTTAGCGTTGTATTTATGTGGCTTGAAATGGATGAAGTATTTAACACATGCAACTTATTTCGAGATACGAAAAATCAAAGATACGAAAGCCACACCGGAAGGGATTAATTCCGTATCTCAAAGTGCAACTGTACTTTAAAAGTTAATTTTAAAAAAGAAAACGTATGTGTAATATTTTATTACACCTTGTAACTAAAAATAATTAAACATTTTTTAGGATGTGAAACTGGCCGTTGCACGTTCATCTTAACATCTCAGGAAAAGCGGTGAATAAGATCACAGCAGCAGAGATCGTTGCCTGTTTGGTGACAGGGATTTTGATAAAGTGGAGGTATGATGTTAGCCTCTACCAGTTTGACCACCAACTAAGATGTTTTGAAAACTTGAAAAAGGGGCAGAAAATAATCACCTTGTGCGGGTGCATGGGAAAACTTTCCCGACTGGAAAAGGAAAGAGAATAAATATTGAGCATTTGGGAGAGAATAAAGAAAAGTGATAAGCAGTGGAAGAAATACTTTCCTTTTTTAACAAAGACAAAATAAAGGCAAAGCCTCATTAGGGTCTCCTGGACATGCCATGTACAGACCAGAGAAATAATAGCAGACAGGAGGTTACTACTCCTAGCGTCCACCAGGAAGGAGCACTGGACAAGCAGATGCGATAAAAGAGCTCCAGTCAAATCTTAGACGTGGTTGAGCCAGGAGGCCAGAGAAAACATGAAAAATCAGGAGTCCCCGGAGTACTCCAATGGCAGCCCCCGTAATAGTTCCAGCTATTTAACTACGGATGTATTGCCGGGGCCCAGAGTAGTTCGTGCCCACCGCGAGGGAGGAGGGTTGGCAGGTAAAAGGAAACAAAAAGGAAAGAAACGAAAACAACAGGAAACTCACAATTGGGACGGTCGTATGCTGTGGTCGTGGGTAACTCGCAAGGGTAACGTGCTTCGGAAGACATGGAGAGCTGATGAAATACATTTTGACTCCGAGTAAGAGAAGGGAAACTAATACTTAGTAAGACTTGATTTTCTCAGGGAGTGTACTTGGAGAAAGTCAACAAACAGTTAAACATTTTATATGAAACAATTTTCATATAACAATAAAATAATTACTATAAATACCTTTGAATATATTCTTTTATATCAACAAATCATGAGACGTGAATAAGTTTAAACTTATATCATTCAGACAAGGGCGTCACTAGGATATTTTCCGTGTGGGCGGGGGGGGGGGAACAACCACGTTTTTTAAAAATTTAACTGACAATGCCATACAGGTTCAATTTTCAATTGAATTTAAATGCATTATAACATAATGGGCGAAAAAAGCCCTAGACATGTATAAGACATACAAAGTAGCGCTTTAATAGCTAAAATATGACATATTAATCCATTTAATAAATTTAAAAACGTAAGTCCTCAAGTCAAAATTAAATTTTGCTGTTAAAAAATATACGTGTAGAAACTTCAGGTTTACCAACAATCCATTCATCCATCCATGTGGCTCTACAGCCCATGTAGGGCTTGGGCCTACCTCACGACCTCCCTCCACTCAGTCCTTATCAACGCCTTTCTTCTCCAATATTGGATACCCAGTTGTTGTAGACCTTTCTCTACATCATCCATCCATCTAAGCCTTGGTTTTCCCTTGAGCCATTTTTCTCTAGGCTTTTGGTGGTGTACCCTCTTTACTCCTCTATCATTTGACATTCTTTCTAGGTGTCCTGCCCAGCGCAGTATGCCCCTTTTTATTTCTGAAACTATTGTGCTATCCTGATAAAGACTGTATAGTTCATGTTTGGTTCTTATCCTCCATCCGAACTCACCCTTTGTCGGTTTCATATATTTTCCTGAGAACTTTCCTCCCCATGTATTTAACAGGTTTTCAGCAGTTTTTGCTAAGGTCAAAGTTTTACTTGCTTATGTTACAATTGGTCTGATGCCCGTTTTATAAAAAGTTTTCTTTCTTTCCCTTGAAATGTTTTTGCTTTTGAGGATTTTCTAACTACTAAAGTCTAAAGCATGCTCTATTCCCGGCAAGGATATTGTAATATATTGGGATTATTCTTAGGGGAACTCACTCTTGTATTACTGTAGTTTTATAGTGTTTGAGTGATGTCCCTTATCTTTTATGTTTATGTTCTTCAGTGTTTAAAGTTAGAAAGAGAATAAAATGACGAAACTGTAATGTCTCCATCGTCCGTTGTATTCCTAAATTAAAACCACTCCAATCCACTTCATTGGCGACGAGGATTAATCATCCATTAAAAAGAGCATATGCTGACTGAAGAAGAAGCTTTATAGAGCATATTTGATAAGTATTTGTAAAATCATGGCTCTATATGGCCAGATTAAAGAATTTAATTCGGATGATGAAACCGTTCATGAATACCTAGATAGTAGATAGGTTAAGTTTCTATCTTGAAGCCAACGACGTGACGATGGAAGCCAAAAAGAGAGCTGTTTTGTTAACAGTCATAGGGCCTCAACAATTAAGGCTATTAAAGGACTTATGTGCACCATCTAGTCCAGCTACCAAGAGCTTTAACGAGCTGAGCAAACTCCTCACAAATCACCATGCGCCTGCACCACCAAAGTTCCTGTGTCGAGCCAGATTTGACGGTAGGTCTCGTCAACCAAACGAGTCTATATCAGAATATGTTGCAGCACTACGTCATCTAAGTGAATTCTGTGAATTTGGCGACACCCTGTCTGACAGACTATGTGAAAAGTTTGTCACCGGTCTGAACAGCCCGGATGTGCAGAGAAAGTTGCTTCTCGAGACAGATCTAACATTGGAAAAAGCAATACAACTTGCAACTTCATTCCAGCAGTCATCCGATGCGGCCAGATCTCTGACGCCTTCAGTGATCCATGCAGTAAACAGCAGGTCAGTCAACAAACACCAACCCCATCAGAGCAATTCAACTTATGCTAAACAGCCTGCAAGTTCTAAACCTAGATCTAAATCTAGTAATAATTATCAAAAATGTCATCGATGCAACGGTCCCCATGCATCTCATCAGTGCAAATTCAAGTCATCAACTTGCTATAAGTGCAGTAAGCAAGGTCACATTGCCAAGGCCTGCTTTGCAAAGTCTTCGTCTGTTGCTAGATCTAGCCAGTCTACACAGTACCGC